>BGPT01002704.1:7245-29149 GCA_003297045.1 Symbiodinium sp. clade C Y103 | reverse complement strand
GGCCCACCAACAATTACAATTCTTGCGGGGCTCAAATTTGGGCAAGGTATGCAAAGACCATATTTAATCTTCAACTTTGGGCCTTGGGCCCCCCTAAATATTGTAATTTTTAGGGGGGCTCAAATTTGACTAGTTTTGGCGAGATTTCAGAAAACATATCTAATTGTCAAGCTTAGGCCCCACCAAAAATTATNTAAATATTGTAATTTTTAGGGGGGCTCAAATTTGACTAGTTTTGGCGAGATTTCAGAAAACATATCTAATTGTCAAGCTTAGGCCCCACCAAAAATTATCGTTTTTTGTGGGGCTCAAATTTGAATACTCTTCATCATAAGATTTGTGATGAACATATCTAACCTTCAATTTTGGGTCCCACCCAAAATGATAATCTTTTGTGGGGCTACAATGTGAATACTTTTTGACAAGAAGTGCAAAGAACATACGTAATCATGAACTTTGAGCCCCACCAAGATTTATTTTTTTTGTGGGGCTCAAAATTGAGTACTTTTGAGAACATTTGCAGAAACTATAATATATTTTAACTTTCTCTAAAAGCATAACTCTGTAGGGGTCTGAACCCCAAAAATAAGATATACATATGTTGCAGCATTTTATTTTACATATGTTTGATGCATTTTTTGACGCAAAATTCTGCATTTGTTTGCATTTGATGTGGCCGTTGTTGGCATTTGTTGTGGCATTTAGTTGCATTCGTTGTAGCATTTGTTTGCATTTGTTGTGATATTTATATAATTGCATTTGTTGTGGCATGTGGCTGAAATTGTTGTGGCATTTGTTTATATACATTTGTTCTGTATATATGTTTGCATAATATGTACGACACATACCGAAAATGCTGGAACAGATGTAAAGGTGCATCTAATGTATGCAAGTATATGAAGGTATATGTGTAATTACATGCAACAACAAATGTATAAAATCTTATTTTGTGAAAATGAAATCTTGTTTTGTGTAATGACATGATCAAGAAATAATATCTTATTTTCGCAAAATAAGATCTTATGCATTGTAAGCACAAAGGTCGAGCAAGTAGGGGTAAATGCAAAGACATATGATGTGACATATGTTAAGAAATGCAAACACAAATGTGGAAAAATGCAAGCACTAATGGTAAGGAAAAATGTGTCCATGTGTAAGGCGCATGTTGAACAGCTAAAACGAAATCCGAAATGCAAACATATGTTTGTTGGCGTCGGTTTTCATGTAAATAAACGCAGTAACAAATGCAGAACACACATGTATGCCTCCGCATGGGGTCGATAGAGAAGGCCTTCAAAGAGCTTTTTGATTGAACTAAAAATCTTCATCTTTGGGCGCCACGAACAAGTATATTCTTGTGCGCTGTTGAACTCAAAGTTGAACATGTCCATGTCTCGACCAGATTTGACAGGGCCGGACAAGTGAGTTTTGCGCTACGACCCCTCCAAGGCCTTTGCACATTGCTGGTAAATGTGTGGCGTCAACGGGACACATAGAAAAAGACTGAGCCCGCGACCATCTGCTACAGCGCTTCAAAATGCCCGGGGAGCTTAGGGGGGCCGACGAACGGGTCATCTGCACGCGCCAGAAGCCGTCATCCCCGCACGCCAAAGTATATGGTGTGGGGTTGTGGTGGGGGGGGCAACATCGTTCATGGTCCTCTGCACACAAAAGCACTGCACCCTGATCGTCTTTCATCTTAAGCATTGCACCGTGAACATAGTCTTGGGGTGGTGTTGGGGTGGTGTTGGGGTGGGGTGGGGTGGAACAATAAGGTTCATGTTCACATGATCACACGCGCACATGATCACACATCGGCCACCCGTCTGTGGCTGATGGGGGTTGTGGGAGGGGTGGGGGGGGACAATAACGTTCATGGTCCTCTGCAAACACAAGCACTGCACCCTGATCGTCTTTCATCCTAAGTAATATGATGATGATGGTGCTGGTGATGGTGATGATGATGATGATGATGATGATGATGATGACGATGACGATGACGATGACGATGACGATGATGATGATGATGATGATGATGATGATGATGATGATGANACGATGACGATGACGATGACGATGACGATGACGATGACGATGACGATGACGATGACGATGACGATGACGATGACGATGACGATGACGATGATGATGACGATGATGATGATGATGATGGTGATGATGATGATGATGATGATGATGATGATGATGATGATGATGATGATGATGATGATGATGATGATAACGTTGCAGACAATGATGTTGAGGATGAGGATGTTGAGGAGAATGAGGTGCAGAATTTTGATTTTGAGGAGGACCTCATGAAGAATGCTGATGTTATGGATGATGCTGTTGAGGAGGATGAGGATGAGAAAATGATTGCGGAAGATGAAGTGGAGGATGATATGGTTGAGTATGCTGATGTTGAAAAGGAGAAAGATGATGACGTTGAACGTGATAATGTCCAAACAGATCATGAAATGGATGATAATTTTGCGGAAGATGAGGTGGAGGATGATGATGTTGAAGATAAGGATGTCAAAGGGGAGGAAGATAATGATGTTGCGAATGATGATGTTGAGGAAAGGGAAGAGGATCATGTTGAGGAGCAGGACCAATCCCAAGACCGGGAAGCCAAAGCTCAGACCCCTTGACCTGCACAGACGACCAAATTCCTGACGTGCACAGACGACGGTTTTTGACCTGCACAAATGACCCACGAATCCTCCGGCCTGCCCTTCCCCTTGCTGAAGCAAGAATAAACTCCAGCTAGCTACCGCTAGCTTTCGTGATAAAAATGAAACAACCAGCTTGGACAGGAATAAGTACTGCAAAATGGTTTTGTGTGGTTTTGTTAACCCCATTTTAAGGACGGAGATTCCACAGAATGGCGCTTTATGGGAGAGTTAACTCCACCCATTCTATGGAAGAAATTCCTACGGGGATCCAGATACCATGTTCAGACCATGTCACATTTTCCCATGTTTTCCCAGCGAAAACAAAGATGGGGGGTGACTTGGATGACCCGATTTTGCGGGGGAAACGGCGCTGGGGAGACTTGGAGACCAAAGGAGATGAGAGGAAGGAGACACTGGAAACTGTCTTGCAAAAGCAATGTTTACAAAGCGTTGTTGAAAAGTGTTTTGCAGTGCATCGTAAAGGTGTCTCCAATGTCTCCCAATGGTGTCTTGTAAACATGTCTGTGAAGGGAGGCTGCCAACTGTATGTTACAAAATGTTGTTGCTGGAGGGATTCCATATATCCCAGAAATACGTCATTCTTGTGGATAGTGGGTTTCAAGGACCTTGCAAAGATCATCTCTTAAGATGCCGACCTGGTGCGCCTTCTAGCTACCCCAAAAAAAAGCAAGGGATCAATCCAGATGAAAAGTGGGTATCTCTGGTAGAACCAATAGTTGCGGTGATCCAGCCACCATACCTTGGGACTCTGGACTGCAGCTAGCTGAAGCTAGCCTTCGGGACTATTTGGACAATTTGCTGGTTTCTGCACAACGGGCACCCCAAACAACCTCCCAAGAAAGCAGCAAAACCAAATTAAAAAATGATAGCATTTTGATGGGTATTCGCAGCTTTTGCTCTACTGCATTCTCGATATGCTGGCCAAACATGGAAGAGCTACAAAACAGGAACAGCATGATGGTTCAACTTTCCACAGATCCCACTAGAGTAGTAAGTTTGAGAATCTTTGCAAACATGACCGTGTTGGAAGGCTCCAATCATCACATCTGCCCCCATGTTCCAGTACCTAAATCATGACCCACAGGTGACGATCAGCAGTGCACATCAGATCCAGACCAATCCAGAATCAGGAGCCACAGGTATGTTTTCCAAATTTGCATAATTAGAATTATATAATTATATAGATATCTTTGAAACAGGGAAATTCTCAGTACCCAGGATTCCAGCATCTCTGATTCTACACGGGCGATTCCAAGGCGATGTTTGCCTAGAATTAATCCCTTCTATCCTTGCAATGTTTGCATTGAACAAAGCGCAATAGAACAGCACCGCAATATCCACTGTCACCCAGTCAAGGGTTGGGGCCTTGGAACTCTTAAAACATCTTCAAACTGCCGAGTCCAGGGGTGTCCAGTTTTAAAAAAAAACAAGTAAGACTAACGATTTACGACTTTTACAGCCTGTGCCTCAAGTGTGGCAACCTCACATTTCTGGGATGTTCCAAGACCTACACCGTTCCAAAGGTCAGCCGTCGCCAGTGCATCCATATCCACTCTGCCCTCCATCGCTTCACCCGGAAAAAAGACCACCTTTAGTCTTTGGCCCCGTTGCACTGCTTCTCTCACGCGTTGGAACCACAAATCGTACCAACTGCAGCCGAATGCTGCGGTTCTTTTTTGGGCGAACTTTTCCCTGGCCCGCTTCTCCTTTGCGTCCCTGGCCGTGTCACTATCATCTTCAAAGACAAGCTCTGCATCCATGGCGTTGGCCTTCTGCTCCAGCTTCTTTCTCTCAAGATCACTGCATTCTGAATACTTCTTCTGTACATATATCACGTATCCAAACTTCTTGTACTCTGCATCTTCTCGTTTTCCGTAGATCCTGTAGCAATAGCATTTTTTGCCATCACCTTCTGGATCTCTCTTGTGCTCGCCGAGGCCAGACTGGGAATCGCACAAGAAAACGCAGGCAACGCTGTCGCCAAAAGCTGGCACGTTCACCAGCGCATCCCATCCAGCCTTGAACTTGCCAGGGAACGACGTCCAGCATTGCCGTGCGTCAGGATGGATCTTTCCCTCGAAGGTGATTTCATTTGCGTCGGAGGTCACGGCTGGCATATGCTTCGGCAGGAAGTGCAGGACATCCAGCGGTGCCTTCCGACACGCGTCTATTGCTACTGACTCACACGTACACTTGGATTGGCCAACCCTGATGGAATAGAACACCTGTGAAACAGCATCAAAACAAATTTGGCCCAAATGGAAGATTCAAAAATACCCAAAATATTCGCAAGTACAGCAGCTTTTGTGGGTGAAACCAAATATGCTCAAACAAACGAAACATCAAATGGGTGTTTTCGTCGATCCAGAAGTTGACAACTTTTTCTACGACAAAACCCGTCAAGGGGGACGGCCTCTGTCCCGATGTGATCTTCTGTCAACCCTTCTGAAACTTTTGATGAGCCCTCCTTGGTGCAGCAGCCACTTGGAATACAAGTGAAAAGGGCTCTGAAACTCAAAAACGAAATGGAACACCAAAGTGTGTTCGGAAGAACTTAATACGCTTTTCCATGCTTTTCCCACTTACCTCCAATTTCTCCTGTGAGTTGTCTTGTATCCACATTGGCATCCCTGACATCCCCTCTGACCCCTAAACGAAAATATCTGAGAAGCAAAACTCGACAAAACAAAACAAAACAGACTCCTGAACCAAAAAGCCTAAATAGAGATTGGACCTACATCTCGCGGCTAGACCAAATTCAATGGCACTTGCATGCATGTAGCAAGTCAAGCTTTGCCAGTCGAGGAGCGGCCCTCCGCAGAACAGCCACCGCTTCCTCGCACTTCAAGTCGCAAGCCAAATTCAAGGGAGTGAAACCTTAGCAACAAATTTTGACGCCAAATGACATCAAACAACAAAACTTGACGTGTTGACAGAATCATTAATCCTTTTCAACTCAATTTGCAAAAGTTTTGTGGGATGATCACTATGAAATTGAAAACATTCAGACTAAGTAAACTCGCTCAATGCATGCTCAGATCATCTCAGATCATCTCAGTTCATCTCAGATCATCTCATATCATCTCAGATCATCTCAGATCATCTCATATCATCTCACAACCATGTGTTAAAGAGCTCTGAGGCTCCCGGCCACCCAAGTCTTTGGCCTCAGTCATGGCCCTAGCCTCCAGCAGCAGCTCGATGATTTTCGCAGATCCGGAGACCTCACTGGCGGCCAAGTGCAGTGGTGTCCGGCCTTAGTTTGGGCCACCACGAAACCCACGAAACGTTGAAGAATCGATGGGGGGATGACCATCTCAGAACATTGGTATGCCATAGTCCCCCGCCGCAAACAGAAAGAACCTTTGAACATACTGGGCCGCTAGAGGAAAGGAATGCCTCTATGATGGGCTGCTTGCTGACATGGGTGTCCGCATTAAAAACTGAGGGGCTACATGATTGAATGGCTGAATCGGGCGCAGCAAACCTGCGTGATCAAGCAACTGACTGACGGAATGATTGTCTGAGCACACCACTCTTTGAGTTGGCTCTTCTTTAGGTTTTAAATCATTTTATATCTCTTTGCCAACGCTGCTGTGACTGTGAGCTCCATCTTCTCGAAGCTACATCATCTCAAGCAGGCAGCAAATTCCTAGTGCATGCTTCTCACACACCCGCTACAATGCGTTCAGCAACTCTGCAATCCATTCCATGCTGGCAAGCAGGCAGCAGTCACCTACTTGGGGGAACATCTAACCTAGCAACTGGTTCGCAAATCCACTAAATGGTCAAATCAAACCTTGAAGGTTTATCAAAGAAAGTTTAGAAGAGAAAGTTCCCCTAACTTACTGCAACTCAACCGCAACCACAAGAACACTACTACCATAACTGGAACATTAGCACCATCACACCATGGCAGCAACAGCAGCAGCAGTAGTAGCAGAAGCAGGTGGAAGTGGCAGTGGCAGTAGCTCTGGAAGCAATGTAATGCGGAAAAGGTTCCCCTCGGAACTTTAGGCCTGACAAGAAATAGCTGAGGAGAGACAGCTTAAAGAAAATAGCTGAGGAGGCAGGAGCTCAGATCACAGAAGGGGAGTGGTTCAAAGAACAGTTGGCTCAGAGAAGAAATAGCTGCTGCTCACAGAAGAGGTAACACCGGGGAGATGGCTCGAAGAAAAGATGGCTGAGGACAGACATACCTCGCAGAAGAGATGGTTCGAAGAAGAGCTGGCTCAGACAAGAATCAGCTTAGAGACGAGGCAGCCCAGAGCTGGATCCTAGACGTGGCTCAGAGAAAGGGTGGCTCAGAGAAGAGGCTCGCTCAGTCAGTCCTTCAATCGGCCCTTCAACGCTCAATCGGTTGTTCAAGAAAAGGATAGTTGATGACAGAATTGGCTCAGAAGAGAGCTAGCTCAAAGAGTGGAACACTCAGTCCATCATTCAGTCATTGAGTCACTCAACCATGCAAGCCTTAAGCCTGAAGTGGCCTCGCCAGCCATTCATTGTGCCATCCAGTCATTAATCCAATAAGACACACACGCAGACACACACATGCCAGCAACCTTTCGTACAGGCACTTCATTTCCTTTTGCTGCTCATGATTTTAGAAAGACATACCCAGAGCGGCCAGACACTACTGATCACTCCTGTATGTCTTACAAACCACCTCGTGTGTCTCACAGTGTGCGACTTGACCAATCCAAGATACAGCCTGTAAGATGAAACAACAAGTCCGTGTCAAAGCTACATGCAGTAGAAAACTCACTAAGCACATAAACTCCATGTGAAGAGCTCTACTCCATGTGAAGAGCTCTGAGGCTCCCGGCCGCCCAGGTCTTTGGCCTCAGTCATAGCCCTAGCCTCCAGCAGTAGCTCGATGATTTTGGCTCCGGAGACGTCACTGGCGGCCAAGTGCAGTGGTGTCCGGCCTCGGGTTGGACTTGACACAAAACAGTGAAAAAGTGATTTGCATCTGATTTCACTGCATACCACTCCCCTCTCAAATCTCTCGACTCTCACTGGTATCCGGGCTTTAAATTCGAATTTTCAAGAAGCGACAACTTGCAACTCTATATACGCTCCAGAGGTTCGGGCCACTTCCATCCTTGGCATCAACAGATGCACGGTTTTGCAGGAGCTGCTGGACGGACTTTTGGTCACCCTTGCAGACAGCATTATGGAGCTCTGTCCGGCCTGGGTGAAGAACGTTCATGCAAATTGCATGTGCATACTGCCGCAGTTGCAAAGGCAATGAAAGAAAGTGCGGCACAATATCACCAGCTAAGTATATAGATGACTTTTCAATTTCAAAAAGCCATAAGCTTCACCGCTGCACGACAGAACAAGTAAAAAGAAGCAAGTGGCTGAGCTTGGCAAGAGGAGAGAACTCGGACTCCGTTACATATCTCACTAGCGACATCAGTCAACTTTGCCAGCAACACATCCGGCTATTGGCTTCATTGTTGTTCGACTTTGCTGAGCCTGCAGCCCAACCTGTTCTTCTTCTCGACAGCGTTGTCCTCAGCTGATGCGTCTTGGCCTTGGCATGACCATGGCAGAGCTCCCAAAACATCCTGAGAACATTTCATGTCTGCGTGAGGTAAATCATATGCTTTGCCTCAAATCATTCATTGTCTTGTCGGAAACAACAATCCGCAAGTGCCGCGCTCCCAGAGGATGACGCTGCCACCTGGTCCAAAATCGCATTGACGAAGACTGATTCACAGCAAGCGCATGTTATAGGGTGATAGAAAGACTTTCGACTGATGAAAAACCTCCAAAAATTACCCACCTGCCAGCCCCACTGTCTATAAGTCCGTATCTGTGGCCAATACAGGAGGAAGATAGACCCAAACTAGTACACAATTAACAAGCTCAAATTTTAACTTGGCGAATAAAAAGTACAGACATGCAACGGGCCCAAGAGACGTTGACCCCAAACCCCATTTTTTGGAAGCACATGCCTGGCACCGTCTACCTCTTTCAATCCAACGGAAGCGAAATGAGATCGTGGAAGTATGTTCAAACATGTCAAAGATCCATGTTGGTCAAAGTTTCTTTGCACCCCAGGTAGATACGAACAGGAAACCAGTTGTTTGCATAGACTGACGTGAATGGTGCCCGTTGACATACCATCTTTGATTTCTTCTTGATTGATGCATTGATGTTGAAAATGTGTTGGAAAATGCGAACAGGACTGGCATCTTCCCGTAGCATGGTTGTCTAGAAACCTGTGAGCCCCATAGTAAGACCAAGAGGACCAATGAGGAAGGAACGGGCAATGATGGTAAAGCATATTTCCAGTTGTCCTCAGTCCTTTGACCCACTTGCTTAGGCCTCCTTTTTGAGGTTGTCAAGCACTGCGCGAACCTGTTCCTGCAGGCATGAAATACATGACTTGGATGAAATCACTGAATCAACACTGACTAGATAGATGAAACCATGAAACCTTTTATCGTAAATCATCATAAATCATCGATATGATATGATATGTTTTCCTTTTCAAGTATGCAACATGTTAGATCATTTCATCTACTGCACCATGCTTGCTGTCGTCCCGTATTCACTGACGACACCTCTTGAATGGCACGAACTGCTGGTGAACCTTCCATGAACACTAGATCATGACTTACGAGAACACAACCATGCGTTTACATTCTGCCAATCTCTGTTCCGCACCTCAGCTTTTGCGCAGGCAAGTGTATGTGCTGCAAAGTCTTCCAGATATTTTTGTGTGATTTCATCCTGCAGGGAGGGAGGAGATGCAGAGGAGATGTACTTGGACAGCCACCCGGCTCTGACGCTCTGACGGATACAAACAAGTACATTGCTCACTTTCCAATGAAGTGCCAAGGAAAAATAGGAAAAACAGGAATGGCCAAGAAATTGTTGTTGCATCATACCGTGTTGCATCGAAAGAAATGTCGCTGCAGTGTCCACCAATGCAACCGTGTTGCACCATGCCCTGAATGCTGGGTCCTGCATGCGACCTGCATCTGAACGCTGGCGTTCGACAGCTTTCAGTTGGTCCTTCAAGAAGTGTCGGAAGGAACAGTGGTGGGATAGGGTTTCTCTGAGTTTAAAGCACATGCAGGGCCGGATAAAAAGGGGGACCAGGTAAAAGCCAGCGCGTCCAAACCAGAGAGTGCCGCACCACAAAGCCTCCACAAATGGTTAGGGCTTAAGTTCTGTTGTTGCAATACCAGCAATTCAACACATGTTTTTTCTGCCAGAGCCGTTTTAGTACGCGACTTACGGCCGTTGGCCCTGCCCTGCTGTTCGAAGGATTATGAAAAGATACCAATCAGCAATGTGTCCGAAGGGTCCCAAATCAGGCAAACAAAGAACTACGCGCAAAGGTNTGGCCCTGCCCTGCTGTTCGAAGGATTATGAAAAGATACCAATCAGCAATGTGTCCGAAGGGTCCCAAATCAGGCAAACAAAGAACTACGCGCAAAGGTGAAAAAACTGCATTCTGTACATGATTATACACAAATCATTCTGCAAAGGAGTTTTGGAAGAGAGTTATTTGTTTCAGTGCGTGACACATCACACACAAACATTTCACACAGAGTTTGTTCACTCAGAGTATCGTTCAAAACGAGATCAATCACACTGCAAACTGTGATCAGTTGAAAGTGGGTTTGGAGTCCTTTGCTGCTNTTCACACAGAGTTTGTTCACTCAGAGTATCGTTCAAAACGAGATCAATCACACTGCAAACTGTGATCAGTTGAAAGTGGGTTTGGAGTCCTTTGCTGCTTCAAGCAGCCTTTGAGGGAGCGGTTCGGGAATGACTATTGATCAAAATTGAGATTTGGTTGTCCCACATCATTAGCCTTCAGAAAGTCCCAATCCAGNCTTCAAGCAGCCTTTGAGGGAGCGGTTCGGGAATGACTATTGATCAAAATTGAGATTTGGTTGTCCCACATCATTAGCCTTCAGAAAGTCCCAATCCAGCTTCATGTTTTCAATGGTCAATTTTTTTCTGGGGCGGCCGACTCTTCGGTTGGATGGGGCTTTTCTTAAAGCCAAATAAGAAGCAAAAGTGAGGGTGTGACCTGGGTCTTCTCAGAACATGCCCAAGTAATCTGAGGCGTTTCGCTTCCAACGCTTCAGTCAAAGNTAAAGCCAAATAAGAAGCAAAAGTGAGGGTGTGACCTGGGTCTTCTCAGAACATGCCCAAGTAATCTGAGGCGTTTCGCTTCCAACGCTTCAGTCAAAGGGTCTGATTTTGCGGAGGTCCCTGTGAGGAAGCACCAACTACTTCATTCGCTTGTTGGTAAACGAATTCACTAGAGTTGTTTCTATCGACATCGATGGAAGCGGCGTGCAAATGTAATATCTTTCTCAAACCTTTGAGTTGAAAAGTATCTAGTAGTCTCCCTGTACTGTCTGTGGGTTGAAGGGACCCTAAACTGTAAAGTAGTCTACTAACGATAACGGAGTTGTAAACTAGTAATTTCCACTTTCTGCTGCAGTTCGTTTTGTTCCAAAAGATGTCAAGGCGTTTTAAAATTGGCATGGTGTTCGAGATTCGTCGTCTAATTTCCTGCGTGGGATCGGCTTTTTCAGGAATAACAGCGCCTAAATATTTAGCTTCCGTTGAGGAGTGCATCACGATTCCATTCAATCCGAAATTTGATTCTGCCGACGTTGGTATTAAAACGTATATAATTCAACACATGAAGTAAGCTGCAAAAAACGAGACCACGATACATCGAAGTTCAACTCACCTTTGTTAACACATGTTTTGGCAAGCAATTTGCTTTCTACTGCTTGGTCACCTTCACTCAAAATCTCCAGTCACCAGTTGAGCCTGCACTTTCTGGCGCTCAAGAATTTGCTTCCGAAGACCATCACAAAATGTGTTCAATATGGCCTTTCCCGGGCATGAAGACCACAAACATCAAGTCGCAGAAAATCACAAAAAAGTGTCACGGTTGGTTTCAGTATGGTCTGGATTTCATGTTCAAAAGAATGAACGGTGGCATCACAGAAGCAGATTGTTACTTTGTTCTGCGTGCCTATGGGATACTGGAAGATGACCAAAGTGTGGTTTCAAAAAGAGGCATCCAACCACAAGACCACGCTAAGGGCCTGCACATTGTCATTTGCCTGCTGAAGTTCCGCAAAATCTGGCAAGTCCTCTCAAGCCGTGTCAAGACCAGCAGGCCCACATGCCAAAGAGATTGATACTGAGCAGTGACGAGAGATTAAAAAACCACTCTTCTGCGACCACTTTGAAGAATACCGCTAATATCATTGACGTTGACAAATATGTTGCCTCGTCTCAATCAGCACTCATTCAACACATGAACTTGACACATCAACCTTTGAGAAGAATTGCCACACTGATTGTCCAGAAAGGCAAGCGAATTCACACAGTTTATTGAGTGTTTTGGAATGCCTTTGGCTTCACTGAAACTAAGAAAAAAGAGAACTCCATGTATGCGCCGCTTCAAGCAAAAATACTTTGATATAGGTATGAATGTGGCATAAATATGCATAAATATGAATCAAAATAACTTGCCGTCGCAGCCCATCGTCGAATGGTGAAAGATGGTGAAAGCGTAGTAGTAGAATGTTCACTTCAGTAAAGGTTGGTAGAGTGGATGCTTTGTTGAAACCTTGAAGGTCCCTTTGGGCAACAAGCCCACCCAACCATGGGCTCAATTGAAATTGATAATTAAAAGTATTGGGGAATCAAAATCCAATTTCAAACGAAATGAGAAAGATCATAGTTTGGCACAAACATGTTCAGAGCTGATTGGTCGCAATGTCGCGTTGAACCTGAAAATGGAACGGTGTGACATCGATCGCGATGTGCATGCATATCATCCATGGCACTTTGACCCAACATCAAGCTTGACCACCGCTAATAGACCCCACAGAGAAAAGAAAAAAATCCATGCAAAACCTTGAAGTTCTTCCCTTCGATCATCGAGACATCACTGAACAGTTGTCGGCCCTGTAATATAACTCCACCTGNAGAGAAAAGAAAAAAATCCATGCAAAACCTTGAAGTTCTTCCCTTCGATCATCGAGACATCACTGAACAGTTGTCGGCCCTGTAATATAACTCCACCTGCAGGATTGTCACCTAGACAGCATATTTCGGTGCAGTGTTTACTTCTTGATACTTCTTGCATGGGAAAAAGTCCTGACTGAGTTGCTGGGATTATCATGAANGTGTTTACTTCTTGATACTTCTTGCATGGGAAAAAGTCCTGACTGAGTTGCTGGGATTATCATGAAGCTAAGCCATGGATTTGCAGGTCATTTCGCGATCGTTTGCTCACCATGTCACTACAATGAAAGACAAAAAATTGGAAGTCATCAAAACAATGAAGTACTGATGGGAATCAGCAGCTTAAGGCTATACCTTGATGGCTGGAGGTCGTAGCCGCTTGCTGAGCTCAATCCTTGTCCCAAACCCAGATGGTGAAACTCAATGAGATTGCCTCTTCGATACATGAGGCACCATGGATCCACAGATTTTGGTCATTTCGGGATAACTGTTTGCTAGTACATCATTGTTGTTGAAACCATCCAGTTTTGACGGGACCCAATTCTGACCCATACCCTTTGGTGACCCCGAAGCAGTTGAGCAGCGCATTTTGATCACCACGTCGCAGCACACATGGCAGAATGTCTGTAAAGAAAGTGATACACTTAGTAATTTTGTGGCCCTGGGGAATGCCGGTTGACTCGCGTGACAAGCGTGACGAGCGTGATGCGCGTGACAAGTGCCAAAGAATTGTCTTACGTGGGGAAACTATCTTTTTAATAGTCTTTGGACATCCTGGTATGTATTTCTGTAGCATCTTTGGTTCGATACTTTTTCGGCAACGTCACTGATGCCGCGATGTGGAGTCACTTGATGCTTGTAATTGCCATTGAATCCTGAAGAGGATGAGCTTTCACCAAGCACTGGGCTGGGATCGGCACCAAGTCACCCAACAGGATCTATCACAACATACGATCCATCACCACTATAGGAGATGTTTCCCAGCAACTACAGCTGCTGCACTGTCTGTACTATTGTGGTATTTTCAACTGGGACTTTTCGATCTGATTCGCAACCAAGTACTGCCATGTCTATTTTTGTCGATTTGCGACAGTGATGCAAACATCGAAGGAATCAGTTTTGGCAAAACTCAATTTGTCGTCACAACAGCTGCACAATGGCTGCAATGGCTTCCTCATGGGGTCATCTTGAGCTGGGAATCAATTTTCGCAGCAAGGACCCACACCTAGTCCTGGGAAGCATGGAAAAAAACATGGGAAGGTCACCTCCTGGCTTGGTTCAGCTTCAGAATGTATCCACTGAAGCTTCTCTGCCAGGATTTCAGCCGCGAGGGATGCAAGAACTGCATCAAAAATGGTCAAATGGAAACATGTTCCCCTCTGATGGCCGGCTCCCTGCTCATGGCTGGATTTCAAAAAGAAAAAGGGCAGCGTTCGAGCATTCAAACCAAAGCTTTCGAACCTGACAAACCCCGCAGAACAGAAAGCCCTCCAATGTGGAATCCACAGTTTTTCTGATTGTCATACCCTCTGGTAAACTAACATAGCTCTGGAAAATCACCATTTTTAATGGGAAAATCAACGAACTAAATGGCCATGGCTTCAATAGTTATGCCGCCCCATCCAGGGACAACCCCATAACATGGGCCAAGATCCCAGTACGTGTAGCCATTAAAAACAATGGAAAAACTAAACCCATAACCTGCAGGTGTCACTGGATTGGTTAAAAGGAACATCTACAGGAAACCATGGTTTTTACCATCAAATATAAGGGGGTTCCTGTAATTTTTTCCTTAAAGCAATCCGTTGAACTATCCCCCAACTCACAAACTGCCAAATCAGAGAGTTGGAAGACTACTTTTCCTCTAAGAACTTCCGATTCTCAGGCTCTATGTTAGTTGGATGGCAACCCCACCGGTCGAGGCATTTGTAAGTCCAAAGGTCATCAACAGATCCTGGACGATTCGGATTGATGGGCTCAGTCCCAGTTAGTAAGTGGTTTGTTACCCATATATGCCATGTATACCCGGGGTAATAGATGGTAATAATATAATATAATATAATATATATATATATAATCATTAGCCACTTACGAACTGTGATGCAATCCCCAAAGTATATCTCCTGCTTCAAAGGTTGGATAATCATGGACACTCGCTTTAGTCAAGGTTGATTTAGCAAGAACCAAGTCCAGTGAAAACTTATGAAGCAACTTCACCACAATATGTTGTATTAATTATGGATAACACTGATAACACATACATCATCAAAACAGGACATGTCTATCATCTAAGTCAGGCAACCTCCCTGAGATGTGAAAAAATGTGTTTTTCCTCCTCCACTGGAACGATGGACGCCAAGAGCCGATGTCAAAGACAGCTTGCAAGTTTCCATAGTCATGAGGATCAATAGCTGGATGGTTTATTTCATGGAAAATCAAAAAAAATGGATGATTTGGGGGGTACCCCCATGACTCAGGACACCTCATTGAAACTTCATCTTCCAGTTTCAGCATCAGCGTCACCTTGGGCTGCCATCTTCCTGCAAGTGTCACGCTCCGTCATTGTGTACTTTGGATGATGTTGGCATGAAAACTCTAGCGAAATTCATGGAAAATTGTGAGCAAACACATACCTGAGAAGGATGTAACGAAAGCCAGTTCGAATCTGGGATCTGGAACCGGATGGCAAGGGACCCATGTTTCTTGCCCTTTTTAGTGCCGTCATAGNGTTCGAATCTGGGATCTGGAACCGGATGGCAAGGGACCCATGTTTCTTGCCCTTTTTAGTGCCGTCATAGCCTGTTTTTCGAAAGAAAAATCTCATATTCGCTCGCTCACCTGTTGCTAAATGTTGTTGCTGTCTCGATTTCATGCCTTTTTTCTTTCGAATAACACGCTATGACGGCAGGAAAAAAACAAGAAACATGGGCTTAGAGACCATTTAGAGAGTGAGTCCAATTGGAGACATGAGGTCATTTAGAAATAGAAAAACTGCCTCTTAGAGTCGTAAAGAGCTTTCAAGGAGATAAAAATAAAGGACATGAGCACTAGAGGCCATTTAGAGATAGGCTCTTGGACTCCTAAAGGGGCCTTGAAGGACATGAGATCTAAAGGTAAGTGAGTCCCGTTGGGGACATGAGGTCATAAAGAGATAGAGAAACTGCCTCTTGGCGTCTTAAAAAGGGTTTCAAGGAGATGAGATCTAAAGCCAAGTGAGTCCAGCTGGAGATGCGAGGTCATTTAAGGTTTGCCTCCTGGGGTCGTAAAAAGTGGGCATCTTAGGTATATTGAAAATCAAGGAGATGAGAGCTGGAGCCCATTTACAGATAGGGGCTTCAAGTCGTAAAGAAGCCTTCGAGGATATGAGATCAAAGGGTAAGTGAGTCCAGTTGGAGACATGAAGTCATTTAGAGATAGAGACACTGTCTCTTGGCGTCGTAACAAGGGTTCAAGATGGTTCAAGGAGATGAGNTTTAGAGATAGAGACACTGTCTCTTGGCGTCGTAACAAGGGTTCAAGATGGTTCAAGGAGATGAGATCTAAAGGCAAGTCAGTCCAGTTGGAGATGGAGGTAGGATCTAAAGGCAAATGAGTTCAGAGAAGCACACCATGCCGCCAGGAAAAAGGGCAAAAAACACGAAAATCCCTGTGTTGTATGCCCTTTTTGGACCCCGAAAAGTGAAGGCGCGGAGCCAAAAAAGGCAACAAACCTGGGTAACTGCGCAATGCAATCCTAGTCTTACAGTGCGCTTATACCGACTACAGCAATGGAAGCGACTTTGCCATTATCGAGGGCCAGTGTGTTTATTGAAAGAAACTGGCCCAGCATCACCTTCCTTTTGTTGGCAGAGCTGTCAAATCTGTCCGGGCTCAGAGCAGCAGAGGTCACGCANCAGCATCACCTTCCTTTTGTTGGCAGAGCTGTCAAATCTGTCCGGGCTCAGAGCAGCAGAGGTCACGCACTGAGCAAGAAAGTAGCTATGATTCGTCTACCCAATACTTACAGCACAGTTTCACGAACCTTTGCTATCAACGCGTTCAAGCGGTAGCCCTAGTATCCTGCCAAATTGCTCTACAGAATATAGCCAGTGATCTACTTCCCGTGTCTGCAGTAGCTGTTCCGAAGGTAGCTTTAGCCGGTATTAGCAGCATTTACGAAATAGATTTATGCATTTTTCCTTATGCATAGACACGGTGTCTCCAGTATTAAGCCAGTTCGCCAGCTTCGCCACCTACACCTTTGCAGGCAACTGAAAGCGGTTAATATCATTGCTGGGATNAAGCTCGTTTGAGTACCTATTTTGAATCATGTCCGGCACTACGCTAATCATGTTAGATTTCCAGATACACCCTTCGGAATCTGGAACCTAAAAGGATGCGCCCCAGAAAAAGAAAACTTACATCCTAGAAAAGAGACATCACGCATGGGATATCTCCAGTCTGCAATGTCAGGCTGCTGCACCAACGTTCTCGCCTGCTGTTATGGAGGTAGCTACGGGTTCTACAGTAAATGTTCCAATTACGCACTTACTGCTTAAGCTTCGAATTCTGTCTTCAAACAAAGGCAAAAGTGAACTTTATTTTTGATACGTTTTGATGCCTTGCACAGCAGGTCAGAGCGATACCTGGTGCCACCGCGGTTGCAGTCCCTGCAGAAGTGAACGCGCGGAGCCACAAAGGACAACAAACCTGGGTTACTGCGCAATGCAATCCTAGTGTTGCTAGCGGTGNGGAGCCACAAAGGACAACAAACCTGGGTTACTGCGCAATGCAATCCTAGTGTTGCTAGCGGTGCGTCATTCTAAACGCGATACCATTACAGCTGCAAAATATAACAAAATATGTCTTTTGTGTGCCTTTTCTCTTTTTCTATATAATCTCATGTCCCCAACTTTACTTCAAGGCTTCTTTACGACTCCAAGAGCCTATCTCTAAATGACCTCTAGTACTCATCTCCTTTATTTTTATCTCCTTGGAAGCTTTTTACCACTCCAGGAGGTAGTTTCTCTATCTCTGAGTGACCTCATGTCTCCAATTGGACCCCCTTGTATCCTAAAGCGTCTTGCTCGTCTCCTTTGTTTTCAATGTACCTCAGATAGCCACTTTTTACAACCCCCAGAGGCGTTTATGTTTAAGATGGATTCTACACGTGAGAAATGTGAAATAAAAATAGAGGGAGATAGTCTGAATGACCTCATGTCTCCAATTTGATTCACTTATATACACCTCAGATATCCACTTTTTACAACCCCCAGGGGCGGACCAGGGGGGAATCGATACCCCNTCACTCAATTGCGACACGGTACATGACCCTCCAAAACGACCCCGTGCTCCAGGTAGAACACCACCTATTTACGTCAAAATTGGCACTTTTGGTCAGCTCCCCCCAAACCCCTGAAGCTCACTTTCGTTCGTAATAATAACTTCAGCCTAGCCTGCCGGCTGGCTTTCGTAACTTTGAAGATGTCATGTGCCATTCCAAAGCATCACACTGATGATACTGCGCAGTGGCCTCATGTAAACAACGGATAAATTTTGAATTTGATCGTGTTTGTCGACGGTATCCCAAACGCAACCTAGCAGCACTTCAACTACCATAGGCTTCTGCACTCAAACCCCCATTCAGCAGGCAGCACTTCAAGAACCAAACATGTCTCAAAACAGTTCAAGTTGGTTCTGGGCATGGCTATCATGCCGCATTCTGACGCTGAACGGTATAACCTGTCGCCTAACCCTGTGGCAAGACCAGGAATTCAGTTGATTTGTGAAACAGAAACAAAGACAAGATGCGTATCAACGAAGCATTTCCCACACCTGTGACACCCTGCGAAGGTATCAAGGGCCATTATTGTATGCACGTGTTGTGCAACGGGAATTCCCAATGGTGAAACTGTAGCTGTGAAATGTTCAATCGAGGAAAGGTTGGGTGGATGCTATGTCGAAGCCTTCGAAGTCCCCTCTTTCAACGAGCCAATCCAAACCCTGTGTTCGATTGATTTTGCTGCTTGAACGTTGAAAGTAATGTGGTAAAATGTAATAAGCAACTACATAATAAAAGGAACTTTCCCACAAAATGAAACATTGGTGGGTGGCACGAGTGTTCATCTTCAACGTGGTGCAATATATTGGTGTGTGTGTGTGTGTGTGTTTCGCTTCCTGATGTTGCTTTGAACCTGAAACCAGTGACATCGACTACGCATTGCACATGTTCAAAGGCAATTTCATCCTAGGTGAAACTTGACCACAGCTAATACACCCAACGCAAGCCAATCAAAGAAGACCCGATACATCGTGCCTCCGATGATGGAGGCATCGCCCAACAGTCGTGGGAGCTATATTCTAAGACTACCTGAAGAATATTTATATCCTTGGGGTAGTTGTTTGCGTTGAAAACAAAACTACCTGACTTGCCACCTCAGATCTATGGTTTGGACCTAGAAGTCATGTCACAACATTTGCTCGCCATGTCATCACACTGAAAGACAGCGTATTAAATCATAACAAATCCACCAAAAACAGGAATGAGCGGTGTGAGGCTGTACAACCAATGGCTACACCGCAGAGATTCCAGCCACTAAGCTCAATCCTGATCCCAAACTGAGAGAGAGGTGTTGGGCGGCGCATCTTTGATCATATCACAGGATGCACTCCAAAGGCACCTTTGGCCCGAACATTGAAATATGTTGAACTCACCTCACCATATCAAACCTGCAAGAGACGGAAGCAAAGCAGGTGACTGGAGAGGTGTTCCCACAAAAATCATGTTGTCAAACACTCGGAAACATGTCCAGCATTTTGTGCACCAAGACAACTGGCAAGGGTGCTCGTTGTACAGGTATATGACGGTACATGGAAAGGACTTTTCCACTGGGGAGATCTTTCTGACAAGGACAACTGACTAAAAGTGTCCAGCATGTTGTGATAAGCCCAACAGAGGCAGCTTTGGTTTTTGCAGTGTTCATCAAGTGTCCCATGTTTGCTGAACAATGAAACAAAGCTCCCTAGGCCCCAGGAGAAGAGCTGCATGGCAGCCCATTTCCATCATGTTTATAATTCCCCTGAACGTTTTGATGATGGCTCCAGTACGTCATATTCTCAGTGCCAGCCAAAACTGACAGGCACAAGAGACACCAAAGAGCCGTTGCCGGTGCCAGGCCTTTCATTTCATGCCTCGGAGCAAAGGTGCAAACAACAGTAACATCTGGGGCTCAAGATCATTCAACCCCCAAAATCGATCTGTAGAACAAAATATTAGCGAACAAATGCCTACTCCTGTGCGCACCCATCGGTGATCTGTTAGACAGCCAAACGAAAAAACAAATACCTGTTCTGTCCGTGCGTAATCTGATAACCTATGATAATCTGATTTGTTCTTGAAGGCCATAGAGATTGAATGGGTGGCACGGCGGTTCAACCAAAAGAATTCCATGTTGGGCCCCGAATCAATTCTGTAGATTCAATCATATTCATTGTGGATCGGTGCTCAGTTGTTGGGTTTTGGCTTGTGATGATGATTTGGCAATGGGTTTAGGCTTCATAACTCATATTGTCCAAAATCGGATGTTTAAATATAGGGACTCACACTATCCCCACCCCGTTCATGTTTTCATCCCCACCAGTGCCAGCAGCTTCACCATGTTTTATCCGTTTCATCCGTGGACATTCCCACCTTCCCATTGGACCACTGCAGTGCATTAGGCCCCACCGTTGCAGCCATGAGGCATTGCCCATCAGCAAGTTCACGATTTCCGTCTCCCCCTCCTCTTTCGCATAATCCAAGGGGGTTTTGCCTCGGAAGCACAGCTGACAGTCGAACTGGCCCCCCCAATTATGTATCACTTCAACTGGCCATCGTTCGCACTGCAAAATTTTAACAAGTGATGATTCAATGTGTGGAAACCTTTTTCTTATTCTTCACATTGGCTCACGGGTAATTGTCCAAGAAGAATCCCTTCTGCGAAGGTCAAAGACATTGATGATCTCCAAAGCCCATACGGTTTCAACAAAACGTGCTACGTTCGCAACATGACAGGAACACGGCCCAAAATCACGGCTCTTGAACTTCAGCAGAACTAGTGAATGAAGAGGGAAGCATGAGATAATATGAAATCTGAAACCCATTGAAGTACCATATCACATATCCATTAATTTGATAGACCGAAAAATATCGTAAGCCATGCCACATAGAACTGCAACACATTTGCGGTTGCCGGTGGAAACCGAAACGGTGACATCGGCTGAGGCCCCCAGCCGCCGTCGTTCTTGATGTCCACCGAGGCCTTCGCGGCCAACAGCAGCTTGGCGATCTCCACGCGGGGCAGCTGACGACGTTTTACGTCGCCCCAGGTTGGAGCCGTCCGTCCAAGGCACCGTCCACAGCGACTCCCAGCGGCGGCTCTGAGCTCCCGGGCCGTCGTCGTCCTGGACGTCCACGGCCGCGCCCTTCGCCAGGAGAAAGGCGACGATTGCCGGGTGGTCGCGGAGTGCTGCCCAGTGCAGCGCGGCGTGGCGGGTGCCCCTGACCTTGAAGAGTTGGTCCAGGCAGCGCCGGTCGCGGCGGAGGTGGCCCCGGACCGCCGCCAGGTTGCCGAAGTACGCCGCGTCGGTGATGTTGTCGTCTCGGCGCACTCAGAGAAAGCACTCGGCGTCTCAAGGCAACACCGACTGAGGCCCGGACGTTTCGCCGCGGCCGCTTCGTCGGCTGCGACTTGTTCGGGATCTTCCGGATCTTCCTGGTGTCACAGCTCTCGACATTGTGCGCACACTGTTGATGTTGCCATGAAAATGTCAGGGAACTTCATAACAGGTCATGAGTCACCNAACTTAAGGCAAACATAACACACACTTTGAAGATTTCATCTGCTATTGCAATGCATGACGATGATGACGCTGCGACATGTCCTGAGTGGACCGCGGATCAAACTTCAGTGTCACAATCTTGGCTTTGATCATGTTGTCATCCGTATCCCACACGGAAGTTGGGAGCACTTCAACCACCGTAGGCTCCTGCACTTATATAACCCCCATTAGCAGGCAGCATTGTTCAAGAACCAAATCATACCAAAACAATCCAAAACATAGATCAAAGCAATTCACGATCGCTCTCGACATCACGATCAGGCCATCATGCGATGCTGTATATTATAAAACATGTCACCTGACTTGGAGACCGTGAATTC
>BGPT01002703.1:49194-74922 GCA_003297045.1 Symbiodinium sp. clade C Y103 | reverse complement strand
TTTCAGAACATTTGTTGTTTCATCGTGGTGGAGGCGGATCAGAGTAGATGGACCGCTTGGACATCGCTGTCACACTCTGCTGCGGCTGGGGTGCGGCAGTGCGCAAGTCTGTGAGCCNCGTGGTGGAGGCGGATCAGAGTAGATGGACCGCTTGGACATCGCTGTCACACTCTGCTGCGGCTGGGGTGCGGCAGTGCGCAAGTCTGTGAGCCGAACTCTTCAGGTTTGTGAATTATAATTTACACAGATTTAATGGCATATGCCCATCAAACACTCCATTTCCCATTGGACAGATTTGATCATAGCTGGTTATATCATGTTATATCCCCATCAATTAGCCATTAGTCCCCCATTTTCACCCAAAAGGGGAACGCATCGGTTGGAGACTCGGCTGGCTGGTCAGCGCAATAGCCGGGATTTATGGATGTGAATAATCCCCCCTAGACTACAGCAATTATTTTAATGTATTTAAAAGGTTGACCCATCTCAAATCCCTACTCCAAACGGTCTGAAACAGTCTGAAACTTGGGCTACCTCATTGCTTGTTATAATGGCAACGGAACATGAAAGTCTTGGGTACTGTAGGTTGTATACAGGACGTGCCCAAATCCCATGGTTTGTCGCAAACTTGGACCGGTGACAAACTGTGACAAGTTTTGTCTGACTTTTCCCAACAACGAGTCCGGAAGCCGTTGGGCCGCCATTTCAAGACAAACTTGAATAGTTGTTAATAGGTCCAAGTTCTTTCTGTTTTCTGGATAGAGCAAATTTGATCATGACCGCGACCGTCGCTTTACGGTCACTGGAATGATCGGATTTTTTTCAGGGCAATGATCCCCAAATGGCCTTATTTCGTTTTACTTCAATTCATTATTTCAGCTATTTCATTAATTATAATTCAGCATATATATACATATATAATATATAGCAGTTGTGTACATATCTTCTGTGGAACTCAATATCTCCGAATAGAATTTATAGGGACGCCCAGTGATGGAATTTCTAAGATGGTTTGAATGGCCATGCCTTGGCCATGGTGCACCGTTGCGTATTTAATTTACCTGTGAATTTAAGTGAACCTGTGACCCCCACCATGCAACCCCACCCTTCTGAAAGAAACAGTAGGATGATGTAGGATGGGTCAAAAAAGTGGATCAACGCCCCTAAAACTGGATCTATGTTTGGAAGAACTTTTATCTTGATACTTACTTGTAGACAGCATTGGAAAGTGAAGATATGACCGTCTCGTAATTTAACATAGCTATGCAAACAAAGTTCGGTGAATCATCATAAATGGTAAATCATCATGAACATCCATAAACGGGCCATTATTGATAGCTATGTGAAAGAACCAGAGGATAAACATTCTTCTATAAAAGATGACCAATGACTCTCCAGGACCCCAGGGTCCTCATGCCTCACAAAAACCAGCTGAGGACAGAACGTGTCGGCTGTGGTCGGTTGAAACCGGCGAATGCCTGCAGGCGCTGGATGGCGAGGGGGTGCCAGGGGGCCGTCCAACAGGGTTGCTCGAACCTATTACATGGGGGCACCCGCACAGTACCAAGTTGGTCTATAAACCATAGAAAGTAGTTCGATATATCATCATATATCTACCATAAACATCCATAGACCCTATAATGAAATTGGAGGTATAACACCAACTTAACTAGCGAACAATAGTAGGGCACCACCTACTGTATTACGGTGAATCGTAGCCAGTGTCCACTCTTGCATCTGGGGCCTTGGGAGCAGCCCTGTCCAAGTTCTTGGTTTTTATGGAAGAATCGATGCCACATCTGCGGGCATAAACAAAGATCTCCTTTTTCCACTGCTTGGTTGATGAATATATAGAGGGCTCCCCACATTCAACAACCACTGGGTAGATGATGATAAAAGAGATACCAAACCGGCGCCTGAGTTTTTCCTAGAAGGACGATATTGTTTTCGGGGTTCCTATGGTATCCTATGGTTACCCGTTGGCAATCAAACGTGGCAAGTGAACATCCTCTATACATGGAGGTTTACAGCTGAGAAAACCATCTGTAAAGGGAGGATTTTCCGGTTGCTATGTTTGATTACCAGAGGGGGCTTGTCCAAAAACGGGGTATACAAAGATTAATTGTAAAGGGAAGGGAGGTATATGCGTCCATATTTGATGCAAATGACGTTTATTTGATATAATACGGTATACAAGTGAACTCAATAGGAAACCATAAAGTAACTGATAATTTGTGGGTCATAATAAACATCATCCCAGATAGGGGTAAACAGTATACCCAATAATAACATCAAGTGAGGTTTACCTCAAGTTTGTCCAAAACCGGTGGATACGGCAAACTGGCCATTTTAATCAGTCAAAGACAGCACTATATGTAGAGTTCCCATGCTCAACCACAAAGGCATCATGGCCTCAAGCTGGTCGTACTCATTTTCCAAGGCATGACGAATCTCCTGCGTTGTTTCCTGCCTTACAAAACTAAGCTTCAAGTTGTAAGAGGTAGCACAATCTCTGAGCAAGAAAAGAAGAAACCCTATTCCAATCTCAAGAACATGTCGCCCACAAGCTTCGACAACGCGAGTGAAAAGCAGCCTCAGTAGTTGGATGATTTTGATTTCCCCATTGATCTTGCTGTGTTGGCTGACCCCTTGATTTGATGGAACAGGGTGGTGCCTGAGTTCGTTAGCTAAGTTGGTTCAGTTCGCTACTTCAACTATGGTTTATGCCTATTATAGCTCTAACTAGACCCTCCAAGTACCGGTGAATATGGCGTTTTACCCCATAATCGTTGTACCTTCATGATTTGTCTGGTGTATTTGGAAGTTCTGTAGGTAGTTGTTTCTATGGGTAACCACTAACCATCCCGCACATTTCACTGGCCTTGCCTGGGGGCCACCATGGAAACCATCCCCGCAGGTCTTGGAAGGTCACAGTGACGAAATCTTTTCGTGCGCCTTCAATTACGAAGGGGACACTGTGATCACAGGTTCCAAGGACCCGACGGGAGGAGCTTGGAGATGTTATGAGATGTTCAACCCCCCACGTCCTGGTCCCTGATCTTTGGTTTCATCCCAAGAATCATGGCTTTTGGGAGTTTTTAAAAAGAGAGAGGAGGGAATTCTTTGGCTGTTTTTTTTTTTGCTTTGGAATAATAATCCCGAAAGATATAGTTGTCACATAAGAGGCCACTTTGGCTATTGATCTTGATCATGGTGTTGTTTTAGTCTGGTATAGAAATGAGTTATGTCCCGGAAGATGGGTTTGTCAATCCAGAAGGATTTCACGAAGAACAGGGTGACGCTAGACAGCAATTCAAATGCAATGATCCATTGATTGAGATATCTGTATCATTCTGTATCCATCTTGGACGAGATCAAACATTTTTCTATAGTCAACAATGTTTTGAAAAGGGAAG
This sequence comes from Symbiodinium sp. clade C Y103, assembly GCA_003297045.1. NCBI lineage: Eukaryota > Dinophyceae > Suessiales > Symbiodiniaceae > Cladocopium > Cladocopium sp. clade C. The sequence continues at coordinate 71,506 of BGPT01002703.1, read as the reverse complement.
TGATGATTAATCAGGGAGTCATTCATACCGTATTTTCAGACACCCACATCCCACTTTCTCACTTTTTTTCAACGAACATGTTCTTTTTGTAGTTATTCAGGTTTATTCTGCTTGTTGCGGGTGCAGTTCCAGTGAACTAAGTGGATATAGAACCGTAGTATTTTAGGGGCACCATATCCGGACTTATGGGAGTTTAAATCCATGGTTATGCACATTCAAAACTTGATAGTGATTATTAGCATTTATTAGCCATTATTTATCCATTATTAACCCATACGAACCATTCCCAATCCGTCCCGCTCCATGGTTATACCCCCACGAATTGGGTCCCTCCGACTGTCATTCCATGTTCGAGTTCTGACGCGCTTGTGACGCGTGGTCTCCAGGGTCGGCCGTAGATAGCTAAGTTGACCCAAATAGCTTGATGAATTCTATGTAGTTTTATCGATGTTTATGGAGGGTACAACTACATAGTATACGACAGCATTCATGGGGTGTGAGATATTGAAGATATATAGGTAGTACCATGTTAGTACATGTCCCAATACTCCATGGGGTAGTACTTGGAGGATCATCCCGCTTGCACAGTGGTTAGTAACCCAGGTGAGTAGATGGCACTAGGACTGGAATGATGGTTTGGATTCGGGGAATCATCCCCAAATGGCCGCATGATAACAGCTATTTTCAGGTCAGTGTATTATAATTCAGCCAGATTGAATGTATATATATATATATCATTGTATGTATATACATACATACCCAGGGTTAGTAGGGGATCTATTCATTGTTGGGGTTCGTATTTAAGGGGATCTTCTTGCAAGGTGAGGCCCACCATTTATGTTTGTTGATTTATAAACCCCATGAACAGACTATAGTTATATTCCCCAAGAACCCGAGTTAACCAAGTCTTCTCTTCAAAGAGGGCCTCACCTTAAATCAAGGGGCATGGGATCATTTACCGCTTTTCTTGGCTCAAGTTTTCGCAAGCGCCTCGCGACTTAGCGAGTGACCGCAGAATACCGCAGTGGATTTCAGTTTTTGTTTTGTGAACATGTCAGTTTCTTTCCCCTTTTTGGGGGGTAATGGTTATTCTTTCCCTGCTTCCAGTGGACAAAAAAATGGTAACAGATACCAAGAAAACGCCGTCGCTCTGTGACACCTGAGGTAACACCCTAGCTGCGTCCGTAAATCGATGGTTTCTTGTGAACTTAGCTTACCAAAATGTCAAACTTATATTATAATAGTTAGGTTATTTGGAGTATTCCATGAACTTCGTAAAGGAATATTCCAAACTCAGGTTGTTTCCGAAGCGCTACAAGTAAACAACTGGCTTTTTATCACCTTTTTTTTTCGGTTGTGTAGGGGACAAGAAAATTCGGAAATAAAAGTGTCCAACTCACCTTGTGGCCCTATATTACCACCAGACCTTGCGATTTCGCCGCGTTTTTCCGATGTTCCAAGCCACAAAACCGGAGCATGAGGGCCCGCGGAAGTGGGCGGCTGGGACGCATCATATCGCATCGTCCTGGGTTTTCTGAATGGGTCAGTGGTCATTGATGGATGCCCCGGTTGCTTGATGATTGTTGGAGGATTATACTAACCAAATTCAAGCAACATATTGGGCATAATCAGAAGGGAATCCCTATCAACCAGCCATTGTATATACAGGGACGACACAGGGCTTGAACACTGCTCAGCTCATAGGTAAATGGATGGAAATGGATGGAGATGACACACCAACAAGCATTGGAGAAAGATTGTCTTAGTTGGTAAAGCGGCTGGTGACTGTTGAATGCATCAATTTCTAGTGACAAATGGAGAAATTGTCATACTCTCTAGTAGTTTAACATATCTATTGAACATCACCATGTTCAACAGCTACATCATCTATAGATAAATTAAGAAAGCCATGTTCAATAGCAAACTGTTAAATTATATCCAGCAGCTAAAGATTCTTGCAGGATTACCTAACCTGTCATCCTGTCCTCTTGAAAAGATCCGGTGGGCCGGTGGTGTACCATTTCTCTATGCAAGAGATGGTACCTTAGTGTAAACTAATATAGATTTAGAAAACCATAGAAAACCCATTTTCCAGAGGAAAATAGTCTACAAGTGGTGGATTTTCCACATCGAGGCAACGTTTACAGAAGGGCAACAAGAATCACATCAGTTCTACCAATACAACTGAGTTGCAAAGACTCCATACATGGGGATTGGTCTGAAAAGAACGAGTATCCCGTTCCATGTACTGATGAAAAAGCATGTATTCTCATTGAAATGGCCACAACTTGGGGATTAATTATCCATCAAAAAAAGGCTATTTCCATGTATTTCCCAAATCATCCGATTTCATCCGCATCCACGAGCCATGATACCGCACCATATTTTTGCGGGGCTGATGTTGCTGGAATCCTGCTGGTTGCAGTAATATCCCAGTTGTTGTTTTGGACGGTTATCCCATGTTCAGTGCTTCTACCTCAAACATGGTTGGGAAAATGCCACTATTTCATGAAACGCCCAAGTTCCATATGTCCAACCGTTTCATACCCACACTACGTTTCGAGAAAACTCATTTATTGCTGGTTACAGGCCATCAGCATTCCTCCTTTGGTTGGTTTTGGTTGGTGGTTTCAACAACTTAAATCTATCCATATTCACACCATCACCACCACGACTACCACTACTACTGCTACTGCTACTGCTACTACTACTACTACTACTACTACTACTACTACTACTTCTAATACTAATACTACGACTATTACTACGACTATTACTACGACTACTACGACTACGACTACTACTGCGACGACGACGACGACGACGAGGAGAGGTTGAATCCTGATTGGCTCATAGATTTGGAATGGGCTGCTCAACCACCAGCCAGACTAGTTAAGCAAGAATTATATTCTCCACTTTGGCTCTTGCTGACTACCAGGTTCAAACCTATCCTCTCTATTCTTTATCATTTTTTTGGATGGCCAACTGAACCCCGGGCCCAGTGTTTTGATGATTTGCAGAGACTTTGTGGCCAAACACACAGTCAATAAATGAGACAATGAGGGTGGGAAAGGACCCCGCCCCAAAATGCGCCGTGTTGTTGTTGTGGGACGTGTTAATCGTCCAAAATGACCTCCACATTGTACTTGATGTATATCGATGTTGCTCGAAGCACCCATGAATTTGTCCAATGGGGCCCTTAATCTTATGAATATGTATGATTTTTTTTGAGTCATCTAGATGAAAATTGGTCATAGAACATTTATGACCATTTTCCAAAAAACATATTGTTTAGTACTGTATCTCTTCGGTGTGGGGCCGCCCGAAAAAGGAGCACGGTGCATTGTTTTGACTCTGGCAGGGGCCCCGGCTGACTAGTTCGATATAACTACGGCAGCCTAGTTACAATGCACGTTAGCTAGCTAAACAATCTGGTAATGTGGGTAAAACAATAATAAACCACCCATTTTGGAATGGTTTATACCACCTATTTATGGTGATTTGGGGGATGGTTTATTATTGTATATTATTGTTTTACCTTGGCTGGACAATCGCCATTGAGTTCAACGGTTTTCTCAGCCACCTAAACCTCCAACGGAACTGGGGGCATAAATGGTTCGCGGGATTTTCCCAGCCATGCATCCAGCGTTTCCCGGATCCAGGTCATGATATTGGGTTTCTTATCTTCCAGCGTCTCTCGGCGATGGTCGAAGTCACCAGGAGTTGGGGTTAAATGGTGGGTTTTTACATCGTTTGATATAGTTTGTTTACCCACAAAAAAGGGGGTTTCATGGGGATTTAGCCAGGAACATGATGAGAAGCAACATCATTTTGATGGTGTTTCTCAAGTCATTCCTCCGCTGTGATTTCCCCATGAAACAATAAAGACATCACTTGGATGAACTCTTGGGACAGCGGGACTTGGGAAACCCACATAGGTCATGTGGTCAGGCCACATTTTTTGTTTTCCCATAGGGGATGGTATTTTCATGTATTTTCATGAGGATTCAGAAGCATCTGTATGGAATCCCCATTGTGGGATGAGCAGGGGCCCCATTCCCATGTAATTTGACCGTGGCACATGGCTGGTGAACAGACTGGGGAGTCATCGGGGATGACCTACGGAACTGCGGTTACCGGGGCTAACCAGGCCGAGTTCCTTGGGTTTTCCCATGAGTTTCCATATCCATGTGAGTTTACTGGAGGGTACAGTATGGAAAAAGTTGGGAAATTCTAGCTCAGACATGAATGTGACACTTGGATACACTTGGTGGTTCCAAGACATTCGCAAGAGGGGGCTGATTGATTCTCACATGAAGCGCCTCCATTCTGGCTTCTGAAATCCTACTTGCCCATATACGACCCTTCTTACAGTTGTTCTGGGTCTTGCATGACTTGCAGAATCTTGCTTCTCAAAGTATACGTTGCCTTTGGATTTGTCTGAACATCTGCTACCATATGGTACCCCAAATCCAATGGTTTATCATCTTTCCCATGTGAAATTGCCAATTTTCTGGGCATACCCCGTTTTCAGTCAAACCCATATCACATTATCATGATCCCCCAGGTATGTTCTTAAATATCTGCTGGATTTCTTCCACATGCGGCAGTCCTTGCGTGATGGATATCCTATCAAACATGAGATAATATTAGAAAACACACAGTCGTTTTCCTGCAACATATTTCAAACCACTTTCCAGTGGCTGTTCCACTTAGACACTTAACCCAATGGCTTTCTGGTCCTTTCGTCTTCTGGTTCTCTGCTGGGTTTTTCTTGAAGTCCCGAAAATGCCTTCTTTTTTCCCTTTTCGGAGGAGGTCGGTCTTCTTCAGCACGAGCAGCAACAAGAAAACGAAAAAAGGAGAAGAACCTAATTTTTGTAATAAGACCAATAAATTGGGGATTTCGACCACAAAAAATAGGTGTATTTAACGGTAGCAATAGGGTGTAATCATCTGATTGCTGGTTTGTTTTACAACCCATCCAAAAAAATGGGACGATGATCCAAATGACGAGCATATCTATCAGGTGGTTGAACCACCAGATAGGAACACATGCTAATAAGACTAGCAATTCAAACAGCAATAGTACTTGGAATATATACTAGGATACTAATATTTTAATATTACTAATCATGACAACGATAATGACCCAAGAACAAGTATAAGAATCAACACAAACAAGAAGAACGACGAATGTCATTTGTTCATGCTAGCCTTGTATGTCATTGACCAGGGTAGCGTGCGCATGCTGGTGCTGCTGCATTGTTTGTGCATGCAAGACCGGGGACGCATGGTGTATTTTCGAGTCATTGCGGGCAACTCAACAGTGAAACAGTCAAAACATGCTGTCACTGGTGGGTGTTTGTGTGTGTGCGTTCGGAAGCTTATGTTTCTTTTCCGCGGCCTTACTTTTCCAGAGACCCCATGGATCATGGACAGATTTTATTTTTCAGAGTGTTTCCTCCTCTGTTTACCCGTCACACATGTACCAAGAAACACCAAAAACATGTGCATTCTCCGGAGTATGATATCATTCCTGAATCATCCCATTACACACACACACACATGAAACGTGACTTAGGGAACTATTTTGAAATGATGATGGCTCAACATGTAGAAATTTCATTATATTTGACCAGCTGGTTCAATACGAACAAGACCTTTGTATGTCATGTAAATTGCTGATCAACGCCAGGAACAGTGGTGTGGTTCATCCCAGCTCGTAAATGGCACCCTAGCAATTTATTTTCGAGCTACCGGACAATTGGTTAGCTGGTGTTCAACATCTATACCCCCTGGTAAACTAACATAGCTATGGAAAATCACCATTTTCTATGGGAAAACCCACCATAAATCACCATTTTCAATGGCTATGTTAGTTCACCAGAGGGTAAGTTGCCCATCTGAAGCGCAGATTTGCGAGGTCTGTGGCTACTTGGGATATCCATGCGTCAGTCCTGGTTGGATTACTCGGGCCTTTCGTGCAACCTGTGTAGGACACTTGGCACTTGGAGTGTTTTGAAAGTTTTCGGGGTTCCCGGCTATGGAGAGCTTAAGGGCAAGAAGGTCAACGATTCTGGTGTTTTCTCAAGGTAGGCAACGTGCAACGTATATGTATAATATATAATTGTATATATAATATATAGATGATGTATTCACCAATCTCAAGGATCGCAGAACCGTAATTCATTTTTGAACAACCGCTCGGTAATGGTCAAAATCACCATTTGACCCGGCAAATTCCAATGATCATCTATGCCAGCCATGCTTTGCGCGTTGGTTGAGCACGTGGGAGGAGGTCATGATGGGATCATGAACAGGGCAATTGCGGTAGCCTGAACGCGAAACAGCAAAGTCTGATGGTTTTCCTGTGAAAAAATGGGCGAGTCTTACCTCGCTTGTCTTTGCCCAGAGGGGATTTTCTTGTCCATTTGATTTGCTCAGTGTTTGTTCATTTTTTTTCCAGATGCTTTTCGAATGATGTGAATGATCGATTTCATTGAAAGAGGTAATACTGCAGAATATTGATCCCCAACCTTAAAGCATTCTATAGCTAGTTACAAACCAGATGTCATCAAACATTGTTTTACGATGCTTTAACATTCTTTAATATTGACTTTTACGTAGACATTTGGGGGTCCCAAAGCAGATAGAATAGTAAATCAAACTCAAACAGGGAGACCCCTGTAGAAACATACTCCGCTTTCCGGAAGTGAGCATTCTGCAATGGAGAACTGAGGATACTTTAGCTGCAACCTGATCCCGTACTTGCTGGGGCCCTGCAACTTTAGCACTCATGTACTCCGCACAGGCCGCTTGATGAATAGCCGCTTTCAGATAGCCTAGATCTCGGTAAATGGAATTGGTGAATGGCTTGTTCCTTGAGGTCAGTTTCGAGCTGCTTCAGCCGTCTTGATGGTGGAATACCCCTTTAATGTCATGCCAAAGATAAAGTTGCCTTCGTACGGAATCCAAGGTTGCGACAAGACCCTATGATTTGTGTGGACAGTTTGAATGGTGTTCAAACCATAGCTTTTGACATGCTCAAATACTTTCGCAGCGCTGGTGTTGTTGTGTGGTCTCAAACGGCGAACCTCAAACTCTGAACCCCTCCATACTGCGCCAAGACGGCATCCTCTATGCCAAGTTGAACATGGGAAGGGTAGATTTTCAGGGGATACGCGGAATACCCTTATAATATCTTTTAATTAGACCGTGGATCTGCCTTGTACATCATTGTATGATAAGTATGATATTTTATGTCGGGCTCCTCCAAGTTCAGCACCTGGTATTGTGCGGCGCTGTAAGATGGGAGTGGAGTTATTTAGAAGACTTACCAGTTATTTTGGGGCTGTAACATGATGTAACTGTAACCCAACAAAATGATAACATCTTTGGTTGTTTTGTGACACAAAACACCGCAGATTAAATGTTGGCCCATTATTTTCGTGGGGTGGTCATCTAGGAATCCAAATCCGCTGCTGCCCTGGCCCGAATCCAACGTGTTCACTACCCGCAAACATCAAACATCCAATTTATGGAGCAAAATAAGTGCGGAACATGGTTGGAAGATGTTTTTTTTTGTCTGCAAATAGCAACCAAATCCAATTGGTGATGATTTTCCCAACTAAAGTACATCAACTGGAACTTATTGACGTGGTATTGTTGGTGGTGAATCATGTTTGGACACACCCATCTATTCCTCCTTTCTTAAATTAATGGGGAGCCTACATAAACCGCTCTTGGTAAGCCAGGTGTTTTAAGGGAGGGGCAAGCAGCTTAAGCCAGTGAAAGAAAATGAACTAACTCCTTGCAAGTTGTCAAGGGCCTGTCTCCAACCTTAACATCTACAGGATTTGGTCCTGAACAGATAAGCTTTGATCAGCAAGGCCCAACATCTGGGTCCCTTCACATAAAAAACCTGAAGCCGACGAGGCAAACATTTTACAGGAATGTGCTTCCCAACATGCCATGGTGTCACTTAGTCCTAGTCTGGCAGCATTTAGGGAATAAACATCAAAGAATTCAGTGTTTGGTAGTGCGCAGTGGCCACACCCCCAAGTGGCGCAGGCACTGCTATTGTCTTTGGCATGGACTTACCCTCCGGTAATCAAACATGGCAATGGAAAATCCACCATTCATGGATCATTTTCCCATTTGAACCCTTCATTTAGTTCGGGGATTTTCCAGCTAGCCACGTTTGATGACACCGGTGGGCCAGATCCATGATTGTATTATATCTAATGATTCAAAACTCCCGCTGACCTGAGGTATGATCATCAATTCCATCTCCTCATTCATCGTTTCTGCATTTTGGTGCATTGGCATCTTGGACAAAACGCTGGTGCCCACTGGATTTGACAAGCTTTCTCATCAACACATGTTCAATCACTAGGGCAGCTACAACAAAAACATGGTCTTTGTGGTTCTATCGCCATTGGTTCGGAATTGAAATTACTGTACCCGCTGATAAACTAGCATGACTATGGAAAACCTACTTTAAGTATTTTAATGTAGCTAAAGTAAATAATCTATAGTCTGTAAATGGATATACATGGCCATTTTCAATAGCTATTTCAAATCACCAGATGGTATTCTTGGGTTGGTGATGGGTAGTGAAATTTGCACTCTGTGTTGGTTGGAACCCGTCTTCGTTGGTCAGTTGGTCATCTTCCATGTGAACTTCCTTGTAGGGATGCTTGACGTGACAAAGACAATCATGTTTAGTGGTATCTCCGTTTTGATCCGTTAAAATGCCGGTTTCATTTCCCCCTAGAAGCTTGGGGGAGTGGCATACCATGAAAGAGTTACACGTTCTTGTTCAGGTTCCAAATGTTATACCCCCACATTTGAAGGCCTCTCAAAAATATGGGCATGGCATTGGTCAAAAAGCCGTTATCCTTGAGTTGCCTTCATTTTCTCCATCTGGTTTTCAAAATCAACAGCGGTATTTTCATTTATTTTCCATACTTGGGGGTGCAGTTCCACCAATAAGTGGGTTACATATGGTTATGCAACTATACTTGTAGGAGTTATATCTCAACTTATGGAGGTAAATCCCATAGTTATATCTACAGTTACATATACCCATAAGATAAAAATGAAAAATAATTCCTGGCCTGCACCCCCAAGTGTTTGTCCGCAGGGTAGATTGCCGGAGAAATTCATTCTCTGAAGGATTTGGTGAATGGGTCCTCTTGATGCTCATGGTGCACGTTTTCCAAATCTTTGGCGTTTTGGTTTCTCGGCAAAAAGGATGGTTAGGGAATTTTCTTTTCCCGGGGTAACTTGGTGATTGAAACATGTTGGCACCAAACACCACGTTCGACCAGAACCCACAAGATCTCTCCTCTACTATTCAAATCAAACATGATCTACACACTCCAGACACACATGTTCAACAAAGACAAGGGGTCAAGTGCATGAGTCATGCAGAGCCGGAGACCGTGCATCCCTCGTGACAGCCTGCTCCCGCTACTCTCTGGCGACACAAGTAAGGACTGTTGCCTGCTGCTTTCAACCAATTTTGATAATATCATGACAAAAACAAGAAACCCTGTAAAATGATAGGGGACTCACTAACTTGATGACGCACTTCCACTTAACAACAAATTTATAAATTTCGACCGTAGCCCGTATCCTGCTGAGACAACTACAAGTTTAACAGGGGCGCTTTCTACTAGGGGAATCTAGTCTTCATAAGGGATCAAATCCCCCACCCCCTCTGAACAAATATGAGGAATCAAACCCCCCAGCCCCACTGAACAAATATGTTGGGTGGTTTATCAACTTCCACTTCCCTTCATAAGGGATCAAATCCCCCACCCCCTCTGAACAAATATGTTGAGTGGTTTATGGACTTCCACTCCTCTTCAAAAGGGATCACACCCCCTCCCCCACTGAACTAATATGTTGAATGCTTTATCAACTTCCACTTCCCTTCATAAAGGATCAGCTACTCCACCCCCTCTGAACCTATATTTGGAATGGTTTACTAACAGACTAACTTCCACTTATCTTCAAAAGGGATCAAATCCCCCACCCCTCTGAACAGATATGTTGAATGGAGTTGATGATGATGATGATGATGATGATGATGATGATGATGATGATGATTTTGATGCTGCCGCTACCGTCGTTCACTTAACTGCCACCACGGTCAAATGTAGGGTTTGCAGCGAACATGTTTTGTGCATGAGAAATCGGGACAGCAACAAGACGAGAGGAACAGAGCTGCGTAGCTTGGGAGTGTAGTTGGCGTTTCTACTGAACGTATAAACATACTTATAGGGGTGATATCGCACGTTATGGAGAGAAAATCCCATGGTAAGTTCCATTCAAAACCACGCATAGTCGGTTTAAAGTAGTATTAACCGGCATTTAAAAACCATTCTTAACCCATATGAACCATTATTAATTCCATGGGGATACCCATTTACGTCCTCAACTGCACCCCAAGAAATACTGTATGCGCAACTAGCAGCCGATGTTTGACTCAATCTGGGGATCTAATGCGGGGGCGCTAACCTTCCCAATCATTTCCAACCCTAGCAGAAAATTGGCAGCTTGATATCATCGATCTCTTTTCAGTTGTTTTTTGATTCGGATTCTTCATGCTCCCTTGGTCTAGTTCTAATTTCAATCTTTAAATACTATATCAGTATGATAGCAATCCCAAAATTGAAAACAAATAGAACAGTTCGCAACCTGGACACTGTTGGGAAACACTTTTGGGCATTTCTTTTTGGGTAGCTCATATCGCACCCTATGTTTTTCTGGGAGAGGGATACAATGTGGACCTCTTGATCATACGAGCGAGAGTCGGTCGCCACAAAGGTCGAAAATTATTCCGCCTCAAAGCGTTGAGGTGGTCCCTGTCTATTGGTTGGTTAAGAATGGATTTCCCAACAGGGGCTCTGAACACTGCTCATTTGGCATGGTAGCCAAGGTTGGCCATGCACAACCATATGAAGGCCAAGACTTTTTATTCATTCTCCCGATCGAAAATAGATATTTTTACTGTACTGGATATCATGATGTTCAATTTATATAATGACTGCTTTAAACGGCAATCAATGATGGAAATGAGAAAATTTCCCACCTGGTACGGATGTATTTTCTTCATATGAAGTGGCAGTTGTGTTATTTTCCATTGCCAGTCGCTTCCCTCTTGATTAGTTCGGAAAGGGGGTTACGAACCTACCTGGTTTAGTGGGAACCCGCAACAGGGAGATTTACTAATTAACTGATTTTTCATGGGATGGGATAGAGGTATTCTTCATGGTTCATTTAAACATTTTTTCTCATTGAGTTCAAGAACTTAAGGCAAACAGCAAGGATGTTTGAATGTCTTAGTTTGCTTGCTTCAGTAGTTGGTTAAGTTTTGACTGGAATGGATTGGTAGCTAAGGTTGCGGCAAGACCCTATGCTTTGCCCAGATTGTTGCAAAGGTGCTTAAATAAAATCTTTTGACATGCTCAAATGCCTTCGCCGAGTCAGTGTTTTGTGTTTCCCAGGCGACGAACCCTAAACCCAGAACCAAGAAACAACTAACATATACTAAGATCCTAGAACCCTTAATCCATACAGCCTAAAGACATCTAAAGACAATTTTTCTTTGCAATTTTTACAATCATGTTCAAATGTGGTGTCCTCAACCTTTTTTTGTTTTGGCAAACCACCGAAGATCCACACAGACCACATTGGGACTAGCCATTAAGTTAAAGGATGCTCGATATACACAGCACACTTGTACAACCACTGCAACAATGGGGTGCACCTACGTACACAAATGAGTATGTGATAGTATGTGTGTATATATATATATATACGTATAGAAGTCTTTACATACTGTATATACATATATATATATACACATATATATACATATGGGTTCGGTGCATATACATATAAATACATATATAAACATTATGTATACATGTTGTGTATACATACTACCGCCTTACAATGTATATACACGTTGTGTATACATACCAACGCCTACGCATATACATATAGATATACACATGTATATACATACAGCATACAAACATGTGGTGTGTATGAAAGCATATATCTTTATCGATCTATATTTTTTTCGAATACGCATGTGAATGGTTTTGATTTGTCATGTTTGGTTCTTGGTCACGACTATACTCATTTGAAACCATCAAGGACCCCCATGTTCGATTTGTGTTGCAGCAAGCCTTGACCATCGATTTTCTATAGGTACTTGTGGAGACGGACGCAACGCCGCATGTCTCTTGGCGATGTGGACATGGATTTCCGCATGGGAAACAACATGAACTGGGATAGATGCTTCATCCCAGTTGGTAAGTGGATTATAAACCCACTGACAAGTGGGATAGGTAGGGTTAATCCACCTACAACTAGGGTTATAAACCACTTGTAACATCTTACAACCCACTTACTAAGTGGGATGAACCATTAAGGACTGCATCCAACTCTTTGTCGGTTTTTCTCAAAATGGAGGATGCACCCAATGGTTTTTCTGCTTTGGAAATGACATTCTTACCCCTTAACCATGAGATTTTGTGGTTCCTTTTTGGAGACAACCCCATAAGACCAATGAACCCAGGGACCCACATTTGTGAAAAGGGGAGACAGCAATGTTGGCTTGTATTTTTTTTCTGCTCGGAAACATTTGATTTTTCCACCCATTAAATCATATCCTTGCTCGATCAAGTGGCTCAGGGGAGAAGCCATTCTTTTTAACCATCCGGCAATCAAACATGGCTGGCTCGGAAATTCTCAATAGTTGTACATTTAAATGGAGAGAAATCTACAAATGGATGATTTTACATTGCCATATTTGAATATAAGAGGGTAGCAACTTATTGACCATATATTGAAAAGAATCCGGTTCTTGTGGTTCAAATCGCACCAGGTTGCTCCCTGGCCACCCACCAAAAGTGGCTCTGAGTTGTTGATCGATTAGATCGTCCATTTCCCACCCAAAAGTGGCTGCAATTCACCGTGGTTAAACTCCCATTCCCACCAAGAATGCCCATCACCTAGAAGTGGCTATAACTTGCCTATGGGTCAAATTGCAAATGTTCCGCCCAAAAGTTGCCATAATTTACCTCTGGGTCAAATGGCAACATGTTCCACCTAAATGTGGCTATAATTGAGCTATGATTGTAGCCTACAATGGTTTGGCCTGCCCATCAGGTGCTTTTTACAATGTCTGGCAACATTGTGTCATATTTATTCCGAGCAGAGATGCCAGCTCCTTGGGCCAACGGCGGCCCTTGTGGAGGGAATTGTTGTTTTCAAACATCAAAAGTGGGCAAGTTCACTAATTAGGAAACATTGAGATTGCCACCATATTTTTTGGGGTCCAGTTGATCAAATTGGAATATAGAACTAACAATCTGATATCTGGATTTGCCCAGAAATGCCGGATTCACTCGCACATTTGCACTTGCAATATGGAAACTGATGATAAAACATTGGATTTTAGAGCACCCTATATGTTTTGGGCAAACCCACATACAGTAACTGACAAGATCACAGAGAAGGGGACAATCTATTTGAGGATTTTGCGGATGATACGATGTTCTGGATTTGGTACCACTTAATTTACCCGTGGGTTTTCAATTGGGGCACCTCTCTATGAAACAAGCAACAGTTAGGAAAAGAAAATTCATGTTTGTTTGCTTTTATAGAGCCATGCCTGCCACCAGTTTTTTCTCCAAAATTTGGATGGAGGTCGCTTACTTTTTTGGAGACAAGTTCTCTGGAAATCACCTACAGTTCGCTATGGAAAGCCACCATTTGCAAAGTTAGGGTAAATCATCTACTTTCAAAGGCCAAGGTTTCCATAGATTCTGCGGATGGAAGAAATTAAAAATCCAGTTGGTACTCATAGATGGTTTCTCCCGTTGTAATCCCATTGTGGCCCCCGTGTTTCATAGGAATCCCACTAGGAATCCTAAGTGGTGCAGGATTTCTTCCATTGTCAGCCCTGGAGTTTGAGCAAATTTCCGAAAAAAAAAAAGTGTCAATCACCAATTCCTTTAGGGAAACTTTCCGTTTTTTTTTTCCCATGAATTGCTTCGAGGTTTCAGAGGTTGTTTTACTGTTCAATTCATTTTCAATCATAAGGACGACGATCCCCAATGATGAGCATATATTTTTCAGGGGTTACTCATTCACCAACCAGGTGAAAGATTCCACGAAAACTTGACCATTTATATCAGTCCTTCGGTGTCTAAAGCCATGTCAAAGGGTGGTATGCGACGATTTATTTTTTATGACAGTTTTACAGCACCGCGGTAAAATACAGGGAGGAGTTGCTCATAGACTCACAGATCACGCCATGAAGCACGCATTCTTCACTAGATCTTTACAAACCAACCAGTGACTAGTCGGTGGTAGCTCTGCGGAAGACCACTGCTAAACCTCTGTTGGTTGATGATTTTGGGGGGTTATGCTGGCCAAATATATCTAAAGTGTAGGTACCTACCATGCATAGGGCCTATGCAAGGGCTATGTAAGAGGATATACCCCCAAAATAACTTCATATGGTACAGTATGTACAGTATCTTCATTTTAAGATCCTGAAATTTCCGCTGAATAGGGGACTATCATCATCCATGAGCTGGGAATCCGATTCTTAGTCAGGATCTAGTGGACATCAAACGGTTTCAGCAGAGACTACTCAACTGGCAGAAGCTAGAACGTGGTCACATACAACGTGCTGGTTGAAGTTGCTACCCTTTCTCCGGCTTGCGGACAACAGAGACCATGTTTTTCCAATTTAAACAGGGTTAGAACTGCCCAAAACTGGGGGCAACCAGTGATTGATTGGGACTACACCTTTCAATTCCTCGAATTTCAACGTTGGAGCCCGTCATGGTTCTCAAAACGGATGGACCATGCCTTTCTTGGCACAACTGAGGACGTTGATAGCGGTATAGACAGGATGGACAAAAAGTTGTGGGCAGCATGCATCATTACAACGGTGTCTCGCGAAAAGGTTGCGGAAAGTTGGTGATTTGCATATTGGGGGTTCCTACAATGGGGGTACCCCAAATCATCCATTTTAGCAGGATTTTCCACTATAAACCATCCATTTGGGTACCTTCATTTATGGAAACCCCCATATTGGTTAACAGGTCGCTGGACATTGGTTTTGAAACTTCAAATTTGATGCATCCTCATCACCCAGGTTGGCCCCTGAGCCCAACATGTAGCTTCTGATGCTTTCTGTGCAGAGAAATGTGGGATAGAAATCCGTTAGGGTTTTGGGAACGGACATGGATTTTGTCTTCACAGTTCAAATTAATAGATGTATTTGATTCTGAATTGAATCTGACTTCGTTTTATTTGATTTGACTTCGATCTGACTTCATATTTGAAATTTTCATCGGCTTACTTTACATAAGTCTTTAGACCTGAATTTGAACTTAAGTGCCTTGAAACACTTCGACTCTGCTTTGAAATGAGTCAACACATCTGAACTGGTTTGAATTTGAACTGAAACTGACTTTTCTTTGGAATTTTAGGTGGGTCCCCAAAATTTGGGAACGTCATTTTAATGTTTATCATTCAGCTGTCGACTTGTTTCTGGACAACTCCCGCAACGTGCGTTTGCTCGGAGGCATTTTGAATTGAGAAACGACCGCTGAAAATACAGTAATGAATAGAAACAAGAACAACACCCAAAAAGGGTTAACGGTTTGGGTACTTTACTTGGAGTGTTTTATATACTAATCTATTCCGAAATTGTTTTTGGTACTGTATTGCCATGGAGGGGGCTTGCTCGCATGTCAACATTGCAGGGAAGAATGACCTACCGACCTACCAAATCTGGTTGGTGGTCTGGAGGATTACAAACAACTTTGCATTTAGGATAGTTTAATTTTAACCCCGTAACATTTTTGCATATACCATTTCATAGATTCATTATTGTTCTTCTGCAACTCCAGGATTTTCCCCAGATCTCCTACGTTTCATTCAGGTGGTGCTACTGGTGGGCGGCATGTGGAAGAGCAACCATCGGAGCATCGAATTTCTGAAGCGAAAATTCAGTGCCTGGCGGCAAGGGTTTCACCTGCTTCTTTCTTGGTTTTCCCGCCCAAGTTATGCTAGAATCTGTGTTCGTCGTTGTATCTACCCTCTGGTAATCAAACATGGAAAATCCCCAAGTTCAAGCAGAAAAAGTCTGGTAATCAGCATTGTGTTTTTTCGAATGATTTTCCAGCTATAAACCCCCATTTAGTTCTGGAATTTTCGAGCCATCTTTGATGAGACCGAAGGATATTTATCTTCACCACTGGGGATGGTAGACCCTCCCAAAAGAATAGCGAGTTTTGCTGCAACTTTTCCATACCCAAACGATCCCAAATGTATCTGTTTGAAAATAAGGCATTCCTCACAAATACATTGGATAATCATCATTTATTTTCCCTATTGAGAATGACCATTTGGGAGGTACTGTAGACCCCATTTTCAGACACACCCAAATATTTTGTCAATTCCTGATCAAGAAGCTCTCATTGACTAAAAAAATGACGCCCTTTTATGTAGTGAGTTCATTTGCTACTGAAATGGTACACCCTCAATGATAAACAGCCCAGGGGTTTTGCAATCCGGGCTTGATATTTTTATTGGTCAAATAAGTACTGTAAACAGAATCTTCCATCTTTGATATCGTGCTTTTTCTTGCTCTCCCCTCGTGCCAAAAATCGTGCTCTAGATCGTGCTTTTTGGTGCTCTCCTTCGTGCAACAACTCGTGCTTTTTGGTGCTCTCCTGCGTGCAGCGCTCTCTTTTTCGCCCACAAAATTGTCCAATCGTGCTTTTTGGCTTTCTCCTTCGTGCAACAAATCGTGCTTTTTGGTGCTGCTTTTTGGGGCTCTCCCTCCTGCCAAAAATCGTGGTCTGGATCGTGCTCACTGTTACAGCTATTAGGCTTGTGACAAAGTATCCCGAGTTTTATCCCAATGAAATTGCCATAATTCACCCGTAGAATTGCTGGCGAAATTCAGCCGGATCCATCATGGTCAGATATGGTCGGATCCAGGCGCGATGTCCGAAATCTTGGCGCTGTCCAACGAAGAGATGGAGAAAATGCCTCAGAACGGCCCTCTAGTGACGCCACCGAACTCAAACTTTAGAAGTGGAAGCTTGGCATAGTTTGGCGAAATGTCATGAGGCTGAGTTTTTTTCACGATGACATCAACGACTGGGTAGAAACTCATCCTTGGATGGTTTTGCTCATGGAAAATAACATAGTCAAATATATAATATAACTATGACCCGCAAAAGTGACATTTTTTTGTGAACTATGAAAGGTTGACCAGGTTTTGTTCACGATGAATATGATGAATGATTCGACAATGATGGTACAAGGTAGGGCCCCATGACAGTAGCTGCAGCTAAGTTGGTTTCTTTGCCTAAAGCTCAACTATGGTTTATGATAGATATATGGTTTATGAATGTTTATGATAGATATATTGAACTAATGGGTTCATAAACCAACTTGTAACGGGGGGCCCACCTTTACCATGTACCAAATGTGACATGGCGTGAATATCCGTGGTCTAAGTATGTCTAAGTGAACATTGATGAATATGAACATGGGCAAAAGCAAACACATTGGTATCAATGGGGCTGTAGCCTGCCCGAAACTGGAACCATGTTGTGCCTGTTGAGGATAGTGATTGAGCACAGCACCACCCAGGTGAGACCCCTGATGGTTAGAGCTGTTCCTGAAGATACCCCCAAATCCATTGGTTTCTCCCATTTTCCAATTTTTCCCCAGTAAAGTTGGGGTATGCCCCATTGTCAGACGCACCGATATGCTGCTACCTAGGTTTCCTTGAGTTTGTTCTTATCCAGTAGCGAATCCAGACATGATCCCAGCATCAATTATGACCCAAATATCATTCTGAGTAAATCCCGACATGATTGATGTATAATTAACAAAGATCCAATTCCAGCATGGTTTACATGGGGAAAATTGCAGAACATCTTCATGTGTGGACAGTATAATCGTATAAAACCCCCTTGGTGACGCTCTTCAACCAGACCTTTTTTGGAGTGTACCAAGCTAGGTAAAGCAAAGGAAGATTACTGACAACTACGAGCTGCCAAACCTGAATTCGTTATCCAGATTTGCAGTCTCTTTCCCGAAATCAGCGATCATGTGGCATGTCTGCTGCGCTCAGACACAAAGCCGGGGATGAGATTCGCAATATGTGAAGCCGGATAGCGAAAGGGGGTGTGGCTGAAAGACCAGGTCACCAGGTACCGAAGCTGTACTACTTGTACCAGCAGTTGTGCCAGAGGTGTGTCAGGGCATTGTTGGTGATCTCCCCAACAGTCAAGGCCGCAGACCGCACTACACTGCTTGAGCTTCAGCCAAAGCCGGATCAGATCATACTGGAAGAAGTCTTTCCCCAACACTTGCATCCAGGAGATTGCAGAAACAATATAAGGTGCCAATACGTTGAGCTGGCAATTTCATGCAATTTCCACCTTGTCTACTTCTGACCTTGAGAACCAACATGGCTATCAAGAAGAGGTTGGAAACAACTGGCATACACTTAAAACACGGACCTCTAACTAGGAAAAGCTGAGTGATATAGAACAAATTAGAAAAGCAGAAAAAAGTCAGAAGAAAAGCAGGAGAAGCTAGAACAAATCGACGACAAAGCCAAACAAGCACACAACAAAAATTAGAATAACTGACTATAAAGAACAAGAGACTTTACATGAGGCCAGTGGAATTGCTGGGACAACTTCGAAAATTCAGAATGATCAATCCTCCAACCCCTGAATTCACTCCTTCTTCTTAGCCTGATTTTGGCATGTGTCCCGGTTTGTTCTCTCAAACCTATCTAGAAACATCTTTTAGAAGCATGACTTTCCACCCATGAAATACCCATTATCTCCCTCATATCCCGTTATGTCGACCATATATCCATATAATATATATATATATATGTCCTCATTTTTCATTATATCCTGATTTTGCCCCATTATCTCTATTGTATGCCATTATGTTGCCCATACCATTAAACAAATCCATGATGTCCTACATAACCGTTAAATCCCATTGTATCTCTTCATTGTATCTCCATTACATTTCCATTGTATCCCATTATATCCCATGTGTCCCATTGTATCCGCATTGTATCTCCAGGTATATCCCATGAAATATCCGCATAAAAACAGTAACTGTTAAAAACGTTGGTGAAATCCCCATCACCAGTTGAATCAATTTCAAAACCCAACTACTATATATTACTATATGTTACTATATATTATTATATATTACTATATATTACTATACATTACTATATATTACTATATATTACTATATATTACTATATATATTACTATATATTACTTACATATTCATAACATTTCATAACCAGTTGAAAACATCCCGTTGTGATCCCACTGCTCTGAGGTTCTACACGTAGCAGTGGTGATCCGATCTCTCCTTCGAGTCTCAACGTCGCCAACGGTACCTGGATCGAGGGCCTTGAAACCCTACATTGCGTGGGGCAAGGCCGTTCAACGGGCGTGTCGAAACATGATGCTGTGGTGTATATATATTTTATATATATATATAGTAACATATAGTAGTATAGTGTAATATTTAGTAATATATAGTAATAAATATATATATATATATAGTGATATGATGTGGTCTTTCTGAGTGGCTGGCACTTGCTGAGAATCAGGAGTGAAGTCCTTCGCGGGTCTCTAAATGTTTTTTGTTGGCTGTGCCTATAGCGAATGCTACAAAACATGTCGTTGTGAAGCGTGCAGTGTTATTTTGCGTAGCAAGCGCAGCATTTGAAATTTGGTGACAATCAGGCGTGAATTAATCTAGTACATCAAGCAGTCTAGAGGGAGAGGGCAGAGTGTAGAGCCTTGAGTGTGAAGTGTGGATTGTAGAGTTTAGAGTGTGTAAGGTGTGCAGTCAGTATAGAGTGTGGAGTGTAGATTGTTGAGTTTTGATTGGAGAATGTGGCATGTAAAGTGCAGCGTGTATAGCGTAGAGTGTGAGTGTATAGTGGAGAGTTTAGAGTGTAGAATGTGGAGTGTAGAGTGTAGAGTTTGGAGTGCGGGCTGTAGAGTGTCAAGTATGGAGTGTACATAGAGAGTGTAGAGAGAGGAGTGTGAGTGTGGAGTCTGAAGTGAAGCCACTAAGAAGTGGAGGTTTCCTAAAATAGGGGTACCTCCAAATCATCCATCTTAATAGGATTTTCCATTAGAACCCATTTCTATTGGCGTACCACCATTCTAGGAAACCTCCATTTGTATCGAACCTCAGGTTTGCCATGGTCCCATAATTTCTTGATTTGAAAAAGGTCGCACTGTCATTCACCATCAGATTTTTATGTATCAGGCCCCATGGGCTGAAAGTAGTGGGTTTCCTAAGCCATGGGGGTGGGCCCCAATAGCTGGATGGTTTATTTCATGGAAAAACCTATCTAGAAATGGATGATTTGGGGGTACCCCTATTTTAGGAAACCTCCTTATGCCAAATTTTCCAAGTTTCGATCTCAAAGTGATCCAAAGGTGAGCCAATTGAGTTTCATCATCTTTTGTCCAGTGTTTGATTCATATCCTCAGGTTGATACGAATCTCGGTCTTGTAAAAGTCATGCCCCGATTGAGTACTTCAAGCAAAAAACAGTTGATGACAAAATGTTACCCCTGGATTCCTTGATTCGCAAGAAAACCTTTGACTGTTTCTTTTTTTCGTGGGGGTACCAATGGGTACCATCTTGACCAACATCCAGTTTCTAGGGTGACCTTCCTGGCAATACTGTAAGATAGAATTCACTACTCCCTTGTTGGCATTCCTCAATTGTTGTTTTTTTTTCAACAAGGATATGTACCCCAAAATCCAACCATGGATCATCATTTTCCCCTTCTTCGATTGAGACAACCCCATGTAATTTTGGTGACGGTCAATATCCCAGTACATGAATAAGATAGCTACTGTACCCATTATATTATCCCCACAAAAATACCATTATATTCCCTCTATATCCTCATTATATCATTATAATATATATTATATAGTATAATATATATATAATATATCCCAATTATATCCCACTGTATTCCCATGAAATGGTTTGTCTCACGTTGGTGAAATCCCCAATCATAACCACAAAGCCTCACAACTTGGCCTTGGATTCAGCAGCATTTTTCTATCCAACTGGGGCGCAGTTCCTGGTGTTTCCACTGACCCGGGGTGGATGGCGAAACGAAAATCCAGCGAATCCAGTCCCGAAGTGGGAATCCCATTCTGATATCCCATTGTATCCCGGAATTCCATGGTATCCTGATACAATTCTTGCTTTTAATTTTATATCCCACAGCTTCCATATGTTTTTTTTATTGGGTTTGACCACAAGTTGGTGAAAAATCCACCATTATTGGTGAAATCCCATGCATTTTTATGGGTTAGATCCACCTAATTGTTGTTGGTTGCATCCCAATGATTCTGGTGAAACCTCCGATTTCTTGGTTGATGCTGGGGGCAAGCTGCTGTTTGCCGGGACCCGGTCAGGCGCTTTTGGTTCAGTGTACTTTTGCCGCTACAACGACCGTGACGCTGCCGTGAAGGTAATGACCTGGCAGTGGGGAAGCCCAGTGAGCTGAATCCGCGCTAGGGAAGCCCCTTGTCGTGGGGAAATGTCCTGGTGTCACATATATTTCTGTGTTATAGGGGTGAACAACTATATATGCTATACAGCCATATATAAGCATAGACATGTAAGTGGATACTTGAAGGTTTCATGAGGTTTCCTAAGTCATGGGGGTACCCCAAATTATCCAACTCATGGATGAGCATGACTTAGTATTGAAACAGTCGCGAAAAATGTGGCGACTGGGGATTCCCCATGACTTAAAACACCCCCAAATCTTGGACTTGGCCATGATCCAAGGATTTCATCCGCATTTTTTTGGGTTTTAACCAAAAAATAAAAAAAAAATGGGACTATTCTTGACAAATGACGGTTGATGCATCAAGATAGAGGGTTATATTGCTTTGTTGGGTACTATTATAACCATATATAAGTAGGGCTAACGCCCTGGTGCCGCCGACCCCCTCTTTTATTGGGGGAGGTCGGCAGAGGTATCCACTGAAACCTGACAGCCCTTGGAAAGGCCTNGGCTAACGCCCTGGTGCCGCCGACCCCCTCTTTTATTGGGGGAGGTCGGCAGAGGTATCCACTGAAACCTGACAGCCCTTGGAAAGGCCTGCGGGGGGGTTTGTAGGCGGGCAAACGGCAAGCTTGAAGCCCTAAAA
>BGPT01002703.1:12002-47272 GCA_003297045.1 Symbiodinium sp. clade C Y103 | reverse complement strand
GGAAAAGCCTGCGGGAGCGTTTGTAGGCGGGCAACGGCTTAAAGAGGCTCGTCTAGGAAAAGGCCTGCGGATGGAGTTGCCTTGGAAAGGCCTGCGGGAAACGGCAGACTTGAACCCCTGTAAAAACGGATGGCCTTGGCTTGAAGAGGCTCGTCTAGGAAAAGGCCTGCGGAAGGGGGTGCACGGCAAGAGCCGTGACAGAGCAGGTNTGTAAAAACGGATGGCCTTGGCTTGAAGAGGCTCGTCTAGGAAAAGGCCTGCGGAAGGGGGTGCACGGCAAGAGCCGTGACAGAGCAGGTTCCACACCTTCGGTGGTCCCAGGCGCCGCCCCGGCCTTGGCGAAGGCCGGGGTCGGCGGATATATATATTATATATAGATATATATATATATATATCCTATGCATATATATATATATATATATATCTATATATAATTGATGGGATACCTGTTTACCAACCAGCAGATCGGGATGGGAGAGGGGGAGATGAACAATCCAGCTATTCACCCAGCTATTTTATGCTATTTTGACGTGAACAGACGGTTGGGCTTTGACCCATAAGCATTTAAGTTTGGGTGAACATGAATGCGATTTTGGGTACTCAAGAGACAATCCCACCTAGGTGGTCTTTTTGAGAAATTCCAAAACTCACATGAAATTGAAGAGAAACTCTGTCTTTGGCATACCCTTTGGTAAAGCAACATTGCAAAACTCAGAATCACTATCTTAAGACATGCAAAGATCAGACAGAACTTGGGGATTTGAAAAACTGATGCTGAGCATTGTGTCTTTGGGACATGACGACCACTTTCAACATAACAATCCAGTTGAAATGAACTTCAAGTGAACATATGACGACCACTTTCAATGTAACAATCCAGTTGACATGAACTTCCAATGAAAATTTACATGCCACCCGCTCCACCCATCCAACAAAATATAGCACAGCGTTTGTTTCTGTGAGTGCACATGACGACCGCTTTCAATGTAAGAATCCAGTTGACATGAACTTCCAATGAAAGTTTACATGCCCCACGGTCTGGTTTTCACCGTGTTTGCACAAATATATTCTACTGTATACATTTAAGCATACATGTTTAAGTTGTACATAATATATGTGTCCGGTTAAGGGCTCTTTACAGGGAACCAACTTAGACACCAGCAGAATCCTTTCGTGGCAGGAAGAAACATTTAGGATACAAAATGTAAACATAATATACATGCTATACGTATATGGATGGATGTGTATGATGTGTATGATGTGTATGATGTGTATGATGTGTATGATGTGTATGATGATGATGATGATGATGATGATGATGATGATGAGGATGATGATGATGATGATGACGACGACGACATTTGCTCCAATTAAGACTCATTGTAAGTATGGCTTTTTAAAAAACCTTCAAGGGTAGTTTCTCTCCTTCGTCCCTCCATGCTTTTTGCGCAGGCAGAAGAAGAAATCCAAAGTGAACCCGATCAGGGAGGCTGAGCTGTGTCTCAAACTTCGGCATCCCAATCTGGTTCAGACTTACACTTTCTTCACACGAGTTGCTTGGTGGATGTGATGATTTTTTTTCCCGGAGGATGGCTGTGGCCCGTACGAGTTCTAAGTCAGTAAGTCACCCCATTTATGGAATGACAACCCCATTTATGTACAAACATGTATAACTGGTAAAGGGCTTTGACTGTGATGGCTGGTGTGGCTTTATCGGGAACGTTGCTGATTCAATTTCGGGATAAGTTGGGCAGTTCAAGCATGCGTGCGTTCCCCATCCCTACTTACAACAATGAGAGGATTGCATGATGGACATCCAGTGGCTAGTACGAATTAAATGATAATCTCGCAGAGAAAGCGTGAAGATAGCAGCGCATAGAACCATTTCAAAAAAAGTTGAATCATCGATCAGTTCATGGGACACCATTTTCCTGGATAGCTATTGAAGAAATTACCATTTGGGGGAATTCCCATTGATATCTTCTCAAATTGTTGCTGCTTACATCCTTGTTAAGCACCAACAAATCATTATTAGTCACCATAAAAACAAATTAAGTTCCATCAAACTCCATAAAATCACGTAAAATATCATAAAATCCCGTTAAATCCCTATGAATGACAGCAAGATCCCGATAGTTCACCACAAATTACCATTTCAATTATCGGCAACTTTCCCCGGATTGTTGGACGCCCCAAGGATGTTGGAACTAAACAGACGGTACAGGAGAAACTCAGCGAAAAGACAGGGGATGGCCTGTGCCAGGGAGAGGCAGTTAACATAGCTATGGAAAATTGCACATTTACAGTTTATAGATGATAAACACCTAGATTAAACCTGGTAATTTTCCAAAGCTATGTCAAATAACTAGAGGGGAATACACGGAGATCCAGTTACCCTTTGGTGTCATTTATGTGGTATGTGAATGGGATGTAAATTGGATATGAATGGATATACCATGATATACCAATGGCAATGGAAGGTGGAGGCTTCTAGCTGGGAAAATCTTGTAAAATCCACTATAAATGGAGGTTTCTGCCTGGGAAAAGCATCAGCAAATGGTGGATTTTCCATTGCCAGAACTTATAAGTTGGTGTAAAACTCTGATAACCATGATTTATAGTACGTACAACTAGACTATAAGTATTAATGTGGTTTATACTAACCGGCTCGGATTCGTGGGCGGAACCCCCAGGAAGCTGCAGTGCAGTCGATTTGCAAAAAATTGGAATCCTGGAAAAAATGGCAAACTATACCCTCTGGTATATTAACATAAACCCTGAGAATAGCTATTTTTAGAGGAAACTAATCTTCCAATTCCTATCTGCTAGGGTCTATGTTAATTTACCAGAGGGTAATTTCTATACCATCCGGGTGGCACATTTGTCGGCATCTTTTTAGCCAAGTATCTCACAGGATACTTAAGGCCAGCGTAAGTCCATTTGCACAGAAACCTCACGTCGTGACGTCGCTGGAACGATGGTAAGGGGAATTTTTAGCGATTTTCAGGTTAGTGTATGATAAATCAGCCAGATGTAAAATATACTAGTTCCCACAAAGATAGAAAAGTAATTTACACATATCTTGGCAACTTTTTCCTTTTCTGTCTTTTCGGGATTTGCTGTATATATTTATAGATACATAGGTTGTACAAGAGTTAGATGGAAGATGATGGAAGTGTTTGGAAATGGGCTACCCCCAAATCATTCCGCTATCACATAGACCATTTCAGTATTGAAGCAACCATGGTTTTGGGGACACTCATATCTATATATATATATATCATGTATACTCTATGTAATATATAGATATGGGGTTTAGCCTGTCAAAACATAGATATACAGAATTGGGACGTGATGGGTGAGCTCGAAGTTCTACGTTTGCTTGGGTGTTTGACGTGGATGTTTGTGACCCGTGCAGTTGGAATCGCTTCTTGTCAACCAACAAGAAGAACCCGAATCCTTTCCTGGCCTGAAGGTTGAAGATATATTTAGACATTGTAAATTGATAGAGATTTATACTTGAGATTTACCGGCAATTGGTCTGAACGTCACCCAACTCTACAAAGATACACTTGCCTGTATCGAAAACTCGATAGAGTGTGGGCAGAGTTTAAATGACACATCTTGATTGTTGATCATTGAACTGCCAGTATAATTGACATGGAGCGGTGGTACAGTGGCGGTGCGGTTTTGCGTGCAGTACGCAGCTTGCAGCTAGGCACTTCCTCCCCTCCCTGGAGATCGCTATTAGGTGGCTCATCACTTGCCATTAAATCCCCATTATAATCCATTATAGTATATCATAGTAACCCAGAGAAGATAGAAACCCAAAATCCCAGCTACATAGCGATGCATTACTTTTCTTTTTTTTGTGGATTGTTATAATAAGATAGAGATGTCCATCATCTTATTGAATAGGTTGTAATCGGGTTTTGTAATGGATTATATGGGGATATACTGTAGTGATACAATGGGATAAGTGGATTGCAACCCGCGGTTGAGGATGTGGATCATCCAGGAGTGGTGCGACTTGGGGACGCTGAACAACTACGCTTCATCGCAGCCCTATCAAAGACCTAGAGGTCGCGCGCGAATCAAAGACATCTTAATCGAGATTGTCAAGGCAGGGGTTTTTGCCATATCCCCAAGCTGACAGTTCTTTTGCTGCAGAGCAACTAGGTCATCAAAATCCAACCTGGATGCTGTCATTTTCCACAGTCTGGGGAAACAGAGAGGGATTTTGAAGTAAAATATAGGTATGTTGCAGGAGATATCGTTCATTATTTCCCCTAAACTACTTAGATTTGCTGAAGGGGTCTGCGGCATTTTACCGTGGTGTTGTTGTAGTAGGGGTAGTGGGGTTAGTGGGGATTTGATTCATTTCATGGCCATCAAATCGTGGTGAAGATACCAACAGAAATACATAGAAATACCACAGCTCCCAAGTAAAACTAGATTGATGTGGAAGTGCAATTCCACCAGGGAAATATCGTTATGAGTAGCAGGACTGACAATTCTGTTTCCCTGTGGTTTTTCCGACAGTTTGCTATTGAACATGGCCCATTGATTGGTGAAAGTTGCTAACAAAACGGTGATTTTCCATAGCAAACTGTTAGTTTACCAGAAGGTAATGTCTCCTCGTCAACTTGGCAGTTCCCGACCTCAAAGTCATGGGCAACATAACACACAAAACTGGTGACCCACAAAAATGTCATGAAGACTCTATGTATAGACTATACAAGTCTATATCATGAAAACGTCTCAACAGCAAAACATGTATATCATGGAAAAGTCCCAACTGTAAAAGGGGATGCTGAAGCTTTGAGGAAATATCAACAAACCAGAAACTATCACACAATAATAATTTGTCATGAAATTATTCTTGGTTTGCTGCAGTTTCAATCTTGTTTATCAGGAGTTTCTGAGAAGTGCTTTTTACGGGTAGCATGGTCCTTTGACATGCGATGCTGGATATCGTTGGATGCACCACCTTTTTCTTGTCTCAGCGAGTTCAGCCATCCCAACCCCCAAAGACCACCAGCAGAAACTGTGAGCTGCGAACTCACTGCGAACTGATAACTGGACCAATGAAAGATGGTATCTTCCAAGAAGCAACACAACTTTCACATTTTTGTTGAAGAATTAGTGATTACTATGAATTACTCTGAATTACTTTAATTTATCCGAATTACTGTAATTTACCCAGATTCATAGGGATTCATGTACTCTTTCTTTCAGCATTCCGATGGCATGGGATGACCAGGGGTGATTCGGCCAGGCGACTGCCTACCTCCATGCATCCGATGCCTGGCACTGAAAACGGCTGAAATGTGTAGGAAATTGCCATGGAAAAATTTAACTTATGGGGGAAGATCATCCATAAATGAAGGTTTGAATGGAAAAAAAACATGAAACATAGAGGTTTGAAGATGTTTGAAAATTCCCTGCATTCCGAACAAAGGGTTTCCATGGGGGGGACCCCAATAGCTGGATGGTTTCTTTCATGGAAGCCCTCCATCTAGATCTGATTTAGGAGGTATGGAATTTCCCGAGCGCCTGGACAGGGTGATTTCGAACTTCATCGAAACTCAGGATGTGATCCATGGAGACCTCACCTCGAACAATGTTTTGCTACAGAGCCTTGATCGTGGCGAGGCCTGACCTTTTTGGAACCTGATCAGTGGACCTTTTTGAGCTAAGGAGCTGTGGTTCTAAAATGTTGTATCCATAGATTCTTGAGGAGATATCCAAAAGACCATCAGATTTCATCAGATTTTGTCAGATTTCATCAGGTTTCATCAGTTTTCATCAGCTTTCATCAGCTTTCATCAGGTTTCATCAGGTTTCATCAGGTTTCATCAGGTTTCATCAGGTTTCATCAGGCTTCATCAGGTTTCATCAGGTTTCATCAGGTTTCATCAGGTTTCATCAGGTATCATCAGGTTTCATCAGGTTTCATCAGGTTTCATCAGGTTTCATCAGGTATCATCAGGTATCATCAGGTATCATCAGGTATCATCAGGTATCATCAGGTTTCATCAGGTTTCATCAGGTTTCATCAGGTTTCATCAGGTTTCATCAGGTTTCATCAGGTATCATCAGGTTTCATCAGGTATCATCAGGTATCATCAGGTTTCATCAGGTTTCATCAGGTATTATCAGGTATCATCAGGTATCATCAGGTTTCATCAGGTTTCATCAGGTTTCATCAGGTTTCATCAGGTTTCATCAGGTTGCATCAGGTTTCATCAGGTTTCATCAGGTATCATCAGATATCATCATCAGGCATCATCATCATCATCATCATCATCATCATCATCATCATCATCATCATCATCCGCATCAATCATCAATCATCAATCATCAATCATCATCATCATCATCATCATCATCATCATCATCATCATCATCATCATCATGCATCATCATCATATATCATCATCATCATCCTCATCATCATCATCATCATCATCATCATCATCATCATCATATATCATCATATATCATCATATATCATCATCATCCTCATCATCATCATCATCCTCATCATCCTCATCCTCATCATCATCATCATCATCATGCATCATCATCATATATCATCATCATCCTCATCATCATCATCATCATCATCATCATCATATATCATCATATATCATCATATATCATCATATATCATCATCATCCTCATCCTCATCATCATCATGCATCATCATCATCATCATCATCCTCATCATCATCATATATCATCATCCTCATCATCATCATCATGCATCATCATCATATATCATCATATATCATCATCCTCGTCATCATCATCATCATCATCATCATCATCATCATCATCATCATCATCATATATCATCATATATCGTCATGTGTCGTCATATATCGTCATATATCATCAAATATCATCATATATCGTCATATATCGTCATATCTCGTCATATATTGTCATATATCATCATATATCATCATATATCATCATATATCATCATATATCATTATATATCATCATATATCATCATATATCATCATATATCATTAAAGATATCATCATATATATCATTATATATATCATTATATACATCATCATATATCATCATATATCATCATATATCATCATATTTCATCATATATCATCATAATCATCATCATCATTTTTGCCGCAGCCGGCTGCTCATGTTCACAGTATGCTCCGGTATGGGGTACTAATCTCAAGGATTCTGGATCAAAGCCGAGCGACCTCAAAGATCTCATAAGAATTCCCCAAATTGTATCGATTTGTCTTCTGAAACAGTAGTCAGTAGTCTTGCGAAGGTTGTTCACCGTCTTGTAAACGTCGAAAAAAAAACACAGTTCTTGGCTATTTTGCCATCAAGGTTGGCGTGGATTTCTCCAAAAAAGGGATGGTGCCACTAAATGTGGTTAGTCTCCATGTCAAGACCGTTATATCCCATTGTATCCAGGTGATATCCCACTACATATACCTGTGTCCTCCCATTATATCCCCATTACATCCCATTATATCCTGATAAGTGGTGTGTTTTAGGTTGTGGGTAAAATCACCGTTTGTCGCCATTTAATAACCCCTGCACTACCATTAATTATACCATGACATTATAATGGACATTGCCGTTTGAGCCGCGTGATAAAGCCTATTGTATTGCGATGTAAGCGGGCGGTTGCAAGGCTCTACGTAAGCCCCGTAAGACCGCAATGATCATTCTCCTATGTAATGCTATAGGTTGAAAACGGTATTCCGGGTGCATGTAATGCCCGAAATGTACCTGGTCCATATGTAACATGTAGATATGTATTTATACGTTATGTAAGCAAACTAGTGTATCGAAAAGTGTGTAAACTTGGGTTTAAATAAAAAAAAACGGGAGGAGGGGATTGGGGGGGAGGGCGCTGCGCCCTCCCCCCCAAAGCAGATTGAAAACAACTATTTTCACACATATCTTTCTTTCTTTCTATGCACCTATCTTTCTTAATGTCTTTCTTTCTTTCTTTCTTTCATTCTTTCTTTTAAATACATGCGGAGTAGCGTGTTCAAGATGTGCAAGCTTTGATTTGGCTAAAAAAAAACGGGAGGGGGGGATCAGCACATCTGCAAAAGCCGTACGCCTTGCCAAAAAGACAACATTCCTGTGCAAACGCATCCTTACGACCTTTAAATCTGGCATCTTTTTTAAAGCAATATCAGGGGATATGATTGACTATTCAATGATATCATATTGCCGCTTGTATACCCCATAAACATATCGAAATTAATGTTGGTAAAACAAGAATAAACCACCAATATTTTGATGGTAAGTAGAACCCATCTATGATGAAATTGGGAATGGTTTATTATTGTTTTACGAACATCATGGTGTTTTACTATGACATTAGAAATGGCCATTGCCATCAAATTGGTCGAGTTAGGATCCAGTTTTCCCAACCAGTCGATGGAATCCAAAGCCGCTTTAGCCAGAGATAGTGATAGTGTGTATACGCAGGCAATCGCAGGCATTACTTTATTTGTCTAAATTTGCTATGCATATATCCGAATGTGTTTTATTATTTATAATAATGTATGATTATAGTAATAAAGATTGTTACTATTATTAGTATTCTGTAATTATCAGATAGATAGATATAGATAATATATTTATATATATATATATGAATATATATATATATATACGAATATATATATATATATAAGGCTGGACGGTGGTTTTGAAGGTCAATTTCAGTTGCCTGCTTGGAACTTGGGAAGTGAATCCTGTCGTTTGGTGGGGAAGAAGTCCCCTAACTCGGAACAAGACCTGTTGAGGTGGTTAAGGTGTTTGGCAATGAGAACAAACATACACATGTTGGCCATGTTTAAGAGGTAAAGCAGTTTCAAATGTGTCAACCTCTGGTAATTTAACATAGCCTCTTATAGCTATTGAACATGACCCATTTAGTTTGATGAATTCCATATCTTGATCATGGTGATTTCCACAGCAATTTGTGACAAATCAACACAGGGGTATTTCCATCGCAGGTTAGAATGCTCTGGTCCAGGCAGTACATTACATAATACATATTATCTCTCTTGTCAGGTTATGACAAAATTCCATAGTATCACAGGCCTCTTCAAGAAAACATGACATTCTATGTTTGCCGTCAACATTTAAGAACCAGGGGGTGATCTGCATTTACTAAATTAATGAGAAACTTGTAGTCATCATTTAGTCATAACTTACTATATTTACTTTGCACTTATCCATACTTGTCCTATAAACTTGAAATTAGTGATCAATTGCTTGTTTCTGGGTGCCCGGCGAGGGCGTCACGGAGTGTTGGGCCGTTCAATTTTTAAAATGCCTCCAAAAGGGCGATTTTTTATTTATCTTTTTGTGTTGCTATAATATAGGAGGCTCTTAACGTGGGGGATCCCCAAAACTGCATAGGTTTCAGTACTAAATAGGTCTAATGACTTGGAGGATTTGGGGGTGACCCCATTTCAGGAAACCTCCATATATGATTATACTACATGGTTTATGCTTTAATAATGATATGCCTCTTTTGATGTCACAATATGAGATAGCCGTGGATTGTGCATCTCTTGTATATTTTGTGGATCATATGATTTATGTGATCGACTAACCATGGTTGTATATTTAATTGATATGATAATTAAAGTATTCAAAACATACTTAATCATGATCACCATGGTTCGACTCTATCAGCTCTCCCTACTATGGACCTTCCACTTTGAGTGCAACCCTTGTCGTTTGACGACGTCCCCGCAGGTGAAAGCGGTGGAAGCCACCCAAGCGAAAGTGGTGGAAGAGGAGAGCGACGTGTCGGACTCCTTCACTTGCAAAGTTTGTGACTCGATGATCTGGCTCTATAGAATCAATGAATTGATGAACCGATACTCATAACTTCTGTACATTGCCCCTTTTGTTTTGCATAGACAGTACGTAATACACGAGTCATTATTACTTAGTAGTTAATTGTATATGTTGAAAATGTGCGGTTGTGTGTAGATATGGTGGTTTGAAGAAATAGAGGTACCCCAAAATGGATGGTGTATAATTATTTGAAAATCCTATTAAAACGGATGAGTTGGAGGTACTATCTTAGGAACCCCCATATACAATCATATACATATGGATATCATATATACTTGTATATATCTATATTCGTTT
The DNA here is from genome assembly GCA_003297045.1 of Symbiodinium sp. clade C Y103. Lineage (NCBI taxonomy): Eukaryota > Dinophyceae > Suessiales > Symbiodiniaceae > Cladocopium > Cladocopium sp. clade C. The sequence goes on along the minus strand of BGPT01002703.1, from coordinate 37,085 downwards.
CTTACAGCACCTATATATATATATGTATAAATATTTATATTTACATGTGTGCTTTATCCAAGGGCATGGCTACTGAGTTGGGTACTGACCAAATTTACCATGAACGCATAGACAGAGACGGACAGAGATAGATTCAGAGACGGAGACAGACATCACATATACACATTTATAAAGTATAATAGATTTTTTCCCACCAATGCGGCCACCTCCTAGCTAAGAAACCGGGCGAAAACAGCGTAAGCGCAAGCCGTTTAAATTGAATGCCAGCCTCACTCAATCAGATGAACTCATGGAAAGGTGGCACTCTGTTATTCGGATTATTTGTTTGCAGCAAATTTGGAGGCACACCCCATCAGAAAAGCGAAGAGATGATCCGGGAAACATGGACGGACAGCTGGTGGCATTGGAACAATCGCATGGCGGCTCGCTTGAACCTTTGGACAAGCACTTTTAAAGTCATGGATTGACTCGTCCATCACGGAAAATATCCAAATTGGAAACAACATCTGCTACGATTTCAACCTACGACGTTCGATGGATCGACCTATGCGATCCAACTGCCCATGCAGATTGTGCGAAAAAAGATCGCAGATAGCGCCAGCTGCGCTGGGCGCTGGGACTGAGCCGCTCGGGTCCAGCAGCCAAAGCTGCAGGATCTGGATTTGCGATCAATGGCTGCTATATTCCTTGGGGATAAGCGATAGCGAAGAATACTTCTTGTAGAAGGGCTAATTGCCTCGCCTCGCTTGACGCAAGAAATGAACACGTTTTCGGCATCACTGGCCCGGATTACAAGTTGGCGACATGTCCCAGAACAAACAGAACCCTTAGAAAAACATCGAGTTTTGGGGGCGCATGTGCGCACAAAGGAAGAAGTCAACAACTTGTATTGGGGAAAATTATCTTGCCTCACGGGTATCTGCACCGGTAACATTTTGAAGGACGAGCTACGTGTGGTCAACGTATGGACCAAATGGGCTTGCAATGACATGGCCAACGCAAGTTCTTCACGGGCCAATTGTTGGCGGCTTGCAAGAAAAGCCCAAGCAGTGTCTTTTGAATTACCATCAGCGAGAAATGGTTCTTGGCCGAGATCATGTTTATGCTGGCGGGGGGAAAACCGACCAATATTTTTGCTGCTGATATTTTGGGGGTGGGGTGGGGTGGGGGGTGGGGGGGTGTTAAAGTTCATGTTCATATGCGTCACACTTGATGCTACGTTGTGATGTTTGGGGGGTGGGGGGTGGGGGTGAAGGGGTGTTATTATAACGTTCATGTCTGTATGCGTCACACTTGATGCTACGTTGTGATGTTTAGGGGGTGGGGTTGGGGGGGTTGGGGTGTGGGGGTGTTAACGTTCATATTCATATGCGTCACACTTGATGCTATGTTGAAGTAATCGTCTTTAGCACTACAGCACACACTCTATGCTACGTTCTTGCACTGCAGCGACTTGATGCTACGTTTGAAAAAGACATGTCCATGGAGGTCACGAAGTTGAACGCCAAACCTCCTCAAGAAAGCATCACCCAAGTGTTGGCGACCAAAGCCATGGAGAAGATCGCCAAGGGATCTTACTTGGCGACTGATGGTGCAAAAGCCTACCCATCCTTGTCAAAGAGATACCTGTTGAAACATGAAGAAGTTATTCACGCTGCTGGCGAATTTGTTCGCTTACAGCGACGAGGCCCAAAGCCAGCCTTGTGGGTGCACACAGCTGGAACCGATTGTACATGGAAGAAAATTAAAGGCAAAACTCCAAGCAGTTTGCATACTAGAAAGAAGGGCAAGATCAACAAAGATCTTATTGCCTATGTGCATCAGTGGCAATGGCGCTCCAGAAACAGCACAGCCTGCTTGCTGAGAGCGACGGCCAAAAAACACAAAGAGCAAGTGAAGCTGTGAGGGTAAAAGTGAAGTTGGCGGACAAAGGGGTCCAAAACTGTGGTAAAACGCGCTTTTTTTAAAAAACATGCTGATTTTGAAGAATTTTTTCTGCCTTTCATAAGGCAATTTTCGCTGACAGGCGCAAGGGAGATTGTGGCTTTGAAGGCTAAAAATATCGTCCTGTCAACCCCCCGTACGGATGTTTATCACATTGGGCTTCACTTTGTACATGGTGAAAGGCTGACCGCGTTTGTTGGCCACAGAATTGAACAAGACCCACAGATCCCGATTGTCAAGATTGGTGATATATCCATTGGAGAAACCAGTGGGTTGCAGGAAATTGGCAATATTAAAGTCGTTTGCACAATCGGAGTCAATCGTGATATTCCCGGCACAATGCCATAAAGCTGCGATGACTGCAAAGATCTCAGCCCGTTGGCTAATTTGGTCAAGGCCAGGTAGGGGATAAGCTCTTGAGCAACCACACTTTGAAACCACAGCTGCTGCAGCAGAGCTCAAGGGAGCCCAAGAATATGATGAAAACAAGCGCCATCAACAAAAACATGGCTTTCAGGCACAAAAGCTTGAAAATCACCTATGGGAAGAACAGGCCTAGATACAACTTCCTGCCGCCACTGGGTGATCAACTCACCTTCTGGGAAAATGCCTGTACACCACGTTGTGTCATGGAAGAAGCTCGAAGGTCGATTCCTCTCGTAGAAACCACATGATTTGAAAAGATGAAGGTGGTCTTCTCTTTGGTTGCATACTTCCCACTTATTGTGGTGATCCCTGCGGCTTTGCATCGCGCTGGGGTAAGCACACTGCCAGTTCTCAGGGCCCGCAATAATAGGGACTTCGTGCAGGCATGATTCTTTGGTAGGATTTGGATCGCGTCCTGCGCAAGTTGGCAATCGGAAACCGACGCCAGAGAGGCATCTTCGAGAATACGTGTTTTGGCTATATCGATATGAAAATCAAGTTCGTTGTGCCAGTCGTGCCTAGCCGGGACACGGGCCAACAACATCGCGCGAACTGATCTTGCTAGTTCGCAATGATAATTCTTCTTAGACCCGTAGAGCAAATCAATCGGAATGTCACCTGGCCGGGAAAATGTCAAGCTTTCGTCTTCAAGGAAAGACCATTTGAGCCGGTTAGAGCGACAGCCAGAACATTGGCCGCTCCATTGAAGTTTGCGGAGCAGGTCCGACGTTTCTTTTTGGCGCTGCTGACGAGCCGAGCCGCAGCTGCAGGATCTTCAAACTCAGGTCCCTTAGTCTAGATGAAATTCGTTGAAAGCGGCAGCTTCAGGGTCAACAAAGGGGCCATGTCTAGTAGCCAAAACAAGGTAAGGGGACCTGTTTGTTTTTAGGCCTTTTCATAACACCTTAACCACTGCCCTTGATTATTTGTCAAGTCTTTTTCACAAGTCTATCTCCCAGTATGTCTGTATAACTTTGTGAATCTGTATCTGTATATGCGTACATCTTCATCTATAAAATACACCCATACATGTATTGCATATAGATGGATGGATAGATGGATAAAGAACGTTTTTTTCTGCAGAAACAGCCGGCGGGCCATGATTCCTGGCAGTTATTAATGGCTGCTGGGTAAGCCTGGCTCGGCTCCTTTGTTGAGGTAACTGTCCTGGCTCATGTGGCCATGTTTATGGCCGGGAAATTCACAAAAGGCACGAAGTTGTGTCTTAGTACATCTTATTTAGATATGAAATAAACCATTGCCACGGTTGGTGTTTCTAGTATATGTTCTTCCCCGCATTCCTACTTTCAACCTCTGGTTTCAAACGGGTAAATTCAAGTAGATTTCGAAAACCAACCATTTGTCGAACAGTTTCCCGGGGACATCATGGGTTTTCCACATCTAAAAAAACAGTGTACCCCAGGGTAGCCGATGGTTTGGGTTGCTGCATGATTTTCCAGGAAAATCTGAGTTTTCGAAACATAACCTCACAACAAGAAAACATACAAATCAGTGTGTATAGAACCCCCCCTAAAAGATGCAAAGATGCCCAAAAATGTGCCACCAGGATGGTAGTTCGATGATGTTTTCTGCATCATTTGGGGTTGCTATATATATATATATGTAAATATGATATATATATATATATATATGTAAATATGATATATATATATATATATATTATTCTATTTTTATATATATATATATATATATTTAGATTTATAAATGTATACATGTCGTCATCGACTCATGAACAAAAATCCAGGAAAACCACTTCCTACCCAGTCTCTATCTGAAACGTCGGGGTTTTGGAAGTGGTCCATGTTTGTGGTGATGTGAAGATGGGTCAAAACCCATCACTATTGTTTTTTTGGGCAATCAATATCCACTATGCAGTTATTTTAGGGTATCGTTTGGGTGCCGGGCTTTGACAAACCGCGCAGGGTGTTTATTCCCAGACTGTGGTGATCACATGGCTGACAGTCACACAGAAACACAGAGAAACGCTTGCAGTTCCATTGTGAATGTACAGTATCCAAATAGAACTGCTCAGATGAAACACATCTGATTTGTACTTGTATAGTGGATTTCTACATAACATGCCATACTATACCTTATATCCTATGCATGGAACAACTCCAAAGCCATGAGATCTTCAACCCCCTCATTTTTGAACCCTGTCCCCCGCAAAAGAGAACTCAACCCTACTGGGATGTGCATCTCAGTACGTGGTTAGTTCACACAAGTGCTGGGGTTCAGCCCATTGAACACCTGTTGGATTAACATTGATCAACTACGGACTGGTATATATATATATATACATTGACATTTCGTTCCGTTCCGTTCCATGTTATTACAAGTACCTTGCATTGCATTTCATTACGTACACACACACACACACTCCTATGTATGGGTGTACAATGGTATATGTATGTATAAAATAAATGTGCGTAAGTTTTTGTGTTTGCCATTCATAAATCTGGCAGTTTCTCCAGCATTGCGCCCAAAAAATCATACCATATATCTGCAGTATCTGAGGTATTTGTGGCTCAACACCTATTATTACGATATTTGGGGGTTTATTTCACATCCAGCCATACCAACGATTTTAGGGTACCGTAACGGGTCCCCACCACGAAATCAGCCAGGTGATTTCGGCATGGCACGCGTCTTAGAGGAAGGCATCACCGAGCTTCTCACGTCTCAACTGGGCACGGTGTCGCACATGCCACCGGAACTTCTGCACCTCGAGGAACGGCGTCTCAGTGTCTTGGCGACGCGGGAGATGGCAAGGTTCATGGGGAAAATCAAGGGTGTGGGATTGAGTTTCATGGGAAAAGATGGGAAAGTGAGAGAAAATCATGGGAAAACATGGAGATTTCACATATTGAACTACAGGAAACATAGGTGATACCCAATTTATGGCAGTTTTCATCGGGAAAATGATGGGAAGAAGATGCTAAGTGCGATTGTACCATATTTTTTTTTGTTGGTCACGAGTCACAAGTCATTTTACCACGAAAAATGCTTCGTTTGAACGTCAAACATGATCGAGTATGGGGAGTTTTACTATAGGAAGGATGGGGGACAACCAATTTATGGCAAGTTCATGAGGAAAACAATGATCAAGTGATCAGGCATGGATGACATGGGGGTTCAACTTTTGAGATAACCTAATGTTGTTGTTTCTGCTCCGGCCATCGAATGCTTTGCAAATTTTTGCAGCGACACTGTCCGACCAAGAGGAGGGTGAATAAGGGGAAATCATCCCATACCATATCACCATGATCAGAAGTGTTTAGTATACCCTCTGGTAAACTAGCATAACTATGGAAAATCAGCATTTTTGATGGGAAAATCCACTATAAATGGCCATTTTCAATAGCTATGTTAGTTCACCAGAGGGTATTCAATATATTCTTTGATCTTATGATCTTTGCCCATCAATGTCATCCTATTAATGTGCGAAATCTAATGCCATAAACCTACCATCAACGGGGATTGGTTTTCGCACCCATAAAAACTGTGATGACTTGGGGGGGTTGACATTGGGTGAATCCCACATCACAACCATTGCTATTTCATCATTATCATACCATTGTTATACCAGTATTTCCCTATCATTTTCTAATTATACTCCATTATTTTCCTGCGATATCCATTAATCCCATATTTTAAGCATGCCAGCATCTCAACGGTTCATGATACCCAAATCGTCGGGATGATCACCTTGCGGGGCTGGCGAAAGTGGAATGATGATCCGCTTGTTGGAGCACAGGACACTTATGAAACATCCAATGCTTGAGGCATAGCAGTATTGATTTCCCCGTTTTCCCAATGAGGGCGTAGCAAAGTGTGATGACAATTGTTGGCTATTGAAGAACTCTAAAAAAATTCGGAGACATCTCAGACATCATCAGCTGCATCAGTTTGGGATCAGGGACATCCCTCAAGCAAGCAATTCTCAGCGATGGAGGTTGCAAGTGTTTTTCGCTAAAGCCCGGAATACTAGCTATAAATGGTTATTTCCTATGGTTATGAAATGTTATGAATGGTAGTAAATTGTAATAAATGATAATAAATGGTAATAAATGGTAATACATGGCTATCTTTGTGGTTGTAAATGGGGTTATCATTCCATGAATGGGACTATCACTGACTTATAACTGACTTACAACTGGTAAAGGGCCATAAATGTACCCTTAGAGCATTGGCTACCTCCTGCCTTGAAGTGATTTCTTTGGCCACGGCCAGCTTACTTTGCACTTCTACAGAAACTCTGGAAGTTCTCTTGCTCGACATAAGCCAGCCTTCGGATCCTATATATATCCTATTAATATATGGATACTAAGAACTTTTTTTTGTTTAAAACCCCTATAGGCTATCTGGTGGTATCCTAAGATATCTAAAATGTGGTAGCCAATCATCAATTTTTATGTTGTATTTCCCATCACCATCCAGCTATTGGGGTCCCCCCCCATTTATGGAAGCCCCCGTATAACCCCTATGTAGCCAATTACCGGTACTTTGTCAACGTTTCGCCAAGGTAAAAAGGCAGACATCTGGGCCATTGGATGCTCGGCTTTTTGGAGACATCGGAGGATCCAGCCATATTTGGGGGTGCAGTTCCAGTGAACTAAGTGGATGTAGGGGTTATATAAAGTTATATAGTATATAGGGGATATATATAATTATGTATATTATATCTAGTATATATACATATTTATACATATAATTATGTGTATATATATATATGCATAGATACTATATATATAATTATATACATTATATGTATAAATATATACATATTTATATATATATAATTATGTATACATATATATGCATATAATATATATATATATATTCATATTCTAAGATGATATCCCATAGTTGTCGGTATTATATTCCAACTTATAAGGAGGGTTATCACCATGGTCATACCCATTAACCCCGACCGCACCCCCAAGTAATGACCTAGTTTCGCAGGTCGTTTGGGGGTTGCGACCCCTGAGAAGTCATCATGATTGGAACCATGCAGGCTGAAAGCTTTGGTGACACCCTTGCAATGCAATCATGCGCAACTGCCCTTAGGTTGTTTTTAGGATGGCTATGGAACAATCCTAAAGAAAGAGAGGTAGTATACTTGGTGGCTCATCCCACTTAGAAAATAGGTTATGAACCTAGTTGTAAGTGAATCAACCCTACTTGTCCCACTTGTAACCAGAGATTTCACCTGCTTAGCAGGTGGGATGAGCCGCCAAGTATGATAGTATGCATTTGTCTTAAACTGATGATGTATCATGAGGTAGTATTATTTTTTGTTTTGATTTATTCGTTGGTCAAAGCAATATTCCTTGTTGACCAATCAAACCTCTGGGCTTGAGGATTAGCCCACAGACATCGCAAGTGGCTAATCATGCTGCAAAATCCCGCCGGAAAAGATGGGATAAGCCGCGAAATTAGGGGACTTATTCACCAGGCTTACTAACCAGTTACAATTCGTGGGATGATCCTCCAAGTACTACAGCTCTTGCGAAATACACACGGGCTCTGAACTAAGCACTTGATAGGGTTCTTGCAATCCACTCGGAGCTTGTAGGGGACCATGATTGATGCATACATTGGGGATTTCTCTCCCTGTGCCGCATGCCATATTTGCAAAGGAGTGATCTCAGTAAATCTGCTGGCGGTTAAATATGGTAAATTCATTTTTTCTCCATGAAAAATTATTAAGATTGCACAACCTTGCCATGCAGACCAGGTCAACTCCCCGTTTTCAGGTACCACATCCATCTAAGGAATGCTGCTATACGAGATAGTGGCTGGAGAAATACCTTACAAAGGCGGGCGCGCTCCGAGTGTTTGTTCATACCATCCATTGTGAATGGAGTATCACTGGATTGGTCTCCCGGAAAATCTACAGGAAACCATCGTTTTTACCATCAATTTGATTGGGATTTTACCAGTGAAAGGAGGGTAGTTTCCTCAGGGTTATGCTGACATTTCAAGCAGACCCCGTGCCAAAATGGCACGGCCCGTGGGATGTTGAACTCGGTTGCATGGGTTATAGACCAGCCATAAACTCTTGGCAATTTTCATGTTCGAACCATCAGTACATTTTTCAGCCTGACATATGAGGGTTTCTAAAAATGGTGGTACCCCTAAATGATAGATTTTATTTTGGGATTTTCCATCATAAACCACCCATTTTGGAGATTTTGAGATCCATCATAAACCACCCAGTTTGGAGATCCCCCATGACTTAGAAAACCCCCATATGGCCCACAATGTTTTCAACGCCGTATGATTTGTTTGATCTTTGTTTGGTGATACAATGTCGCTCGGATATGTACCCTCCGGTAATCAAAGATTGCTTGCTTGAAAATCTACCATTTGGTTTGATGATTTCCTGGCGAACTAGACCTCCATTTGCAGTATAAGGGATTTCCCAGCCAGCCATGTTCAGTGACCAGAGGGTATCTAAGATTACGGCAAGACCCTATGGTTTGCCCGTGATTCGTAATTGATGTTGTGGTCAACGTCAAGATCATGTATATCATGATGTGATACATGATGTATATCATGATGTATCACATCATGATATAACTCATGATAACTTATATAAACCGCAAATGAAACCCTAATTGAAGTATGCGTAGTTGTTCCATGGGGCCGGGGGATTTTATAACTTATGATAACTTACTGTATATAAACCCTAAATGAAACCCTAATTGAAGTATGCGTAGTTGTTCCATGGGGCCAGGGGATTTTAGAACTTATGATAACTTATATAAACCCTAAATGAAACCCTAGTTGAAGTATGCGTAGTTGTTCCATGGGGCCGGGGGATTTTATAACTTATGATAACTTACACAAACCCTAAATGAAACCCTAATTGAAGTATGCGTAGTTGTAAATGAAACCCCTCTATTGATTGATGGTTGGTTAACAAAAAAAACAAAAACCCTGTGGTTTGCCCTCCGGGCAAAGCACGGGGTCTGCGCGTAAGATTAGCTAGAATCCTCAGGTACAACTCTGAGTTTTTTTTTCAGACCAGCACTATTGTAGACCGTCCAATGGAAATTTCAAGCCCCCGATTTTGCAGATTCAAGATGATGCCCATGATGGTTAGCTAAGTTGATAGCCATGACCCTGACAACGAGGGTCTATGGAAGATATATTAAGGCATTGGGGACTATACACTATAAACCAAGTCTTAAGCCGTATCAAGCATCTGCGGGTTGTGAACCAACATAAACCAAGCTTTAAACCAACAAACATTTCAGTGGGGGTCACCAACTTGTGTCATCCCCTCATTCGGATATCTCAGGGAGCCCTTTGTGCGACGTTAAAAATTACCCTCTAGTAAATCAGCATAGATGCCCCTGCTATGGCTATGTTTATTCAATAGCTATAAATACATGTAAGTTATATTGCAAATACAACTTTTCTGGCGATGAACATCCATAAATCCCCCCTATCCTATGGAACAATCAGCAGGCTTTTGCATCGGATGTTACCTTGGACCAGGCATGATGATCCCTTCTATCATTCTCTTTGTTGCCACTGGCAAGCGACTTTCTTTGCCAGAACATGTGACATGGCGGAGATCAATCTTTGGGGGTCATGGGACACCATGAAACGCCCCAACTATATACCCTCTATTTTCATTTGGCAATGGAACACTCTTCATTTAAAATTTCTTTTAAGTACGTGCTGTAAAACATCGCAAAAAAGGGGATTGCCTTTGCTATGTGTTTGAGCGGAGGAGACGTTCTTCGGATACCAAATGGGGATGATTGGATGATCTTCATTCCCACCTCCAAAGAGACCAGTGTTAATTCAACTATAACCCATGCTTATAACCCATGTTATAACCATTGTTAAAAAATAGTTTGCAAACATGGCTGGCTGGGAAATCCCAGAACTAATCATGGAGGTTTCGTTCGCTGGGGAAAATGATCGAACTTTCCCAGCTGGCCATGTTTGTTTACCGGAGGGTATTAGTTTGATTACCGGCGGGTAAAGATATAGCAACTCCCCAAAGAATCCCATAAACAAGTAAAAACCGACTGGAATAGTGGTAAATTCAACCTTTTCGGCATTTTTTTGGGGTGGTACTATACAGACAGGACCCATATTTGTGGGTCCTGCTGTACACCATGGGTCTCAATGGCCACTGGCCCAGCTAACCACTTCTTTGGCGATGTTCAGTTCGGTGCGGGCTTTGACATTTGTCCGGTATCCATGCCATACATGTATATATATATATATATTATAGTAATGATAGTATTAGTACTGGTAATATGAATGTAATAATAATACTCAAAGAGTAAGAATTACAAGAAGCAAATGATAAACTGTTCTTTAAGGAACAAGCATACTAAAACAATCAGATAGCATATTAATGAGAGTGTCAACAATATTCAAGACATAGCTAATCTTAGTCAGAATCAATATTACTAATCATAGCACTAAGGATGATTATGTTGATTATGTTGCTGATGATGATGATGATGATGATGATGATGATGATGATGGTGCTGGTGCTGGTGCTGGTGCTTATGCCGGTGTTGGTGCTGGTGGTGATGATGATGTTGATGTTGAAGTTGACGGTATTGCAAAGGGACATAAAGGGACCAATTTGTCTGGTTGGTTCGGTGGCAGACCAAGAAACTTGTGATTAGCCCTCGAAGCAAGGACATGTACAACGCGGGGGGAATCGAAGGGCAAAAATGGAGCGCTTCATTTTGCACAGATTGTGCTTACTGTTTTGTATCTTGCTACGGGAAAGAGCAAAAATCATGAAACATCCTGGTTCATAACCTGCAGAGGTTGGTACATAGCCAACAACACTCTGTTGAAGACTATATCCCCAACATGTGGGTGAAGTGAAAAATTAGGACTACCAAGCCCTGGCCTGGTACGTCGCTGCGTATTGCCACGACTTCACGTCAGTGGACGGGGGGATAAATTATCATTGCATGTAAAGATGAACCAGATCTAACTTGCTTGTAGGAGTGGACCATTTTGAAACTGGTTGGACTCACCAATCAAACAGCTCCTATCCTGTGGTAAACCAACACAGATATGAAAAACCTATGGTTCCCGTTTGGAAATTATCTAAACGTCTAAGAAACCATCCCCAATTTCACCATTTTTACAGGTGGTATAGACCTTTCCCAGTCATGAGTGGTTTATGGCAATGTGTTACCCACATGAAAACACGGTGGCTGTTCCATCTATTTCTGAAAAAGATGAAAAGCGATGATCCTGTAACTTGGGACGAAACGTTTTCGACCTCGCTGAAGGTTGAGAAAGATCTTCGCGACATCTTTAACCTCTGTCAGGCACGGATCAAGGGGACGTCGCAACGCCAACCTCCGGGACATCGGTATGCCACGGTGAACAAATATTTGAGCATTACAGTTGAAACATGTCAGGAATTGTACAGCAAACCAATATGAACACGTGCGAAATAGTATGTTCAGTATGTTCCGTACGCTGTTCAAACATTACGTGTTTCAATCGCCTTGCATTGAAATGCACGGATCTAGCACTCTGGACCATCAAAGCTCATCAAAGCTCCCTATCTATAAACCACTTTTGCTGCGAATGATGTGGAAGAAATCGGATATTGTGTGGGTCCAAAGAGCAAACCTCAGCAGGTATGAAACTCACGAGTTGATGTCCCAGGAATGCAACATATTTTTTTCATTTTTTTTCCATGTCCCCTATATATACTAACCGTGATTTTTCAGGACCATAATAACCTTAATTTTGATTTTATCCGGCATTATCAATCCCTTCTTTTTCGCCCCAAAAGTTGGATGATCCCAAGGGAAAGATCGACAAAGATAGCAAAGATCCGTATTTTTTGCGCAGCATTTTTGTTGGTGCGAAAAACAAGGGATGTGATGATTGGGGATGTGCTAAGTCCAGTGATTTTTTCGTTATTCTTGATGTTAAGCCAGGATTAATGAAGCCGCCAGTTCATGAACAGGGGGGGGTGGTAGGAAAATTCATGCTAGTTGATTGCTAGTTAGGGAGGTTGCACCTCAAATAACCCCGGGGCTTCCATTGTCCGCAAATGATCCAACCTTTTCAGGTTGGTGAGTAATTTGAACCTGATGTGTGATATACGGGCCATCCCATGTGGGCCATATGGGTGAGGTTGAGGGTGCTGGTAAATGTTACCGACCTCCAATTCTTTAATCTTATTTGTAGATGGTTGCTTTTGTTTCATTATGTTCATTGGCAGTTTGAAGTTTCAAGTAATATTATTTGGAGGTTTCCATAAATGGGGGTACCCCTAAATCATCCATTTTGATAGGATTTTCCATGAAATAAACCATCCAGCTATTCGGGTACCCCCATGACTATGGAAACCCTCATTTGGTGTCTTAGTGTGGAAATCCTCGCTTCAAACCTGGGATACCTGGGATGATTGACACCAACTCACTATTCCTTGGGTTGGCTTAACCATCACTTAGAAACACATGATACTGTGGATGGTTGCGAAATCCTGCACCAGTTGGTAGATGGTTATCCCATTAAAATCCCATTGTTTACAGTGTTTCATAGTTGTCAAGCCACGGTAGCTCAACTACTCCAATACCCACGGTTTAACCCCAACGGTATTATCCAAACATTAGGACAGACGGCCAGAACATTGGGCAAAAATCTTCATGTTTTTGATCAGTTCCCAAATCGCATCATGAATTTAGTCCCATTATATCCCATTATATCCCATTATATCCCATTATATCCCATTATATCCTCATCCTATCCCTATTAAATCATATTAAATCCCTTCCTATCCCATTACTGTACATCCGATATTGTGTCCACTATCTACAATGGTACGATTCTGTACCATTCCATCCCTGCAGTATAGTATCCGCATTGTATCCCATCATATCCAACTGTCTCACATTGTATTATATTCCCATGTGTCAATTTGTCCCCATTACAATATAAAATACCTTCCCCCTAATATCACATACCACCACATTGCCCCAAAATGAATAGATCGAGAACAAAACCTAGGTTTCGTTTGGGGTGTATTTCATACTAGGGGGAAGGGATTACTACTTTTATAGTGTGTTGTGTATTTTTATATTTTGTTGGTTGCCCCCTGGCTATCTGATATATGATTATATAATGATATATAGCTATGGAAAATCACCATTGAGCTAAATCCTCCAGCTTAATGGGCAATCATGTTCCAGTTTGCAAACTGCAACAAATTACCACAGGGTATGGTTGACCATTATTTTTCCTACCATGGCCATGTATTGGCCCATTCAAATGGATAACTCTTCCAGGTGGATTTGGAAGATCGACCTTCCGCGACCTGGTTGAACCGTGAAAAACAACACTCCACGACTGGTGAACCTGGTGTTGGATGGATCTTTTGAAGATTGAAATTGAAGGGTTATGGGTTTTTGAGGTCGCTGTCCACCGGGAACTTCTTTCCGGATGTTCTCTATTTCAAGTGGTATATTTTTTTGGCTAGCCACGGAGCAAAAAAGGGGGACACATTTGCGCAGTTTGCTGGACGATCTTCAGCGGGTGTTGTGAACTGCTTCGAAGCCTCAAACGATAAAATTCAAGAATTGCTGTAGGAAAGCGTCCATTTGGCTTGCTCTCTTTTGCTGAGACAGACAATGAAATGGGGATGAGAGTGTGATCATTTCTTCCCACTGTCGTTCCTGAAAGTGTGGGACTTTGAAATTACACATGATTACATCCGCATGTCATATCTCCATCATGATTTCAAGTTGCAGTGCATATTCATTTTAAGCTGGAACCCCAAACAACCCGAAATAGTCACGCTTGTTTTCCTATGGCTGGAACTCCGGAAAGTGGCCAATTCTAAGAGCAGACCGTTCCATTTTGGGACTTTGTTTTGCTCATCTCCCAGCTGAAAAAATCATGGTTGACTTGCCGACCGCCTCAAGGCTCCCCCCTGGATTTTTTTCATCTCCCCGAGGCTGAAGAATTATTGTCCATTCTTCAAGAAAAGTGATGCGAATAGGTCTGACTTTTGGGTGTGTCTGGAAATGGGGTATAGCCCAAAATTTGCAAACGGGAAAAATGATGATAATTCAGTCACGACCTCACTACGTGATGGTTTGTAGGGGTATCCCAAAATATCCTGATTTCAGGTCAGTGAATTATTATATCCAGATTCAGTGGAGATAGGGGAATCTCATTTTCAGACGCGACTCTTCTGAAGATGGCTGGAGGTAAAGCAGAAAGAATTTATCAAGGAACAGGAACTTCTTGGGGCGACAGTCGCCCTCAGAAGTCCTTTTTCATTTGAGCAGTGTGTGCGACAGCCCGGTTAATGATGATTATAATTCAATTTTGACCATCAAAATATGGGTATGTAAAAAACTATACATGATGAGGATACGATATATAGTAAATGATGGTTACTTGATTGATTATGAGGATGACATTAAAATAATATGTTGGTTGATAACTAGTTGGGGGATAAAGAACTATAACCAATAGTAATTGAGAACTGTCAGACTCCATGAATGGGGAATCCGGTTCTCAACCAACCAGTTTTCAAGGGACGACATTTCGGGTTTGGGTCACACTGCTCACTTGAATGTCACCCACACAAATTCAATACAAGGGTGATGGGTGATGGGTCAGAACCATTCCTAGCCAATTGAAAGCTATGATATGCCATTCTCAAAGAGATGAACCAAGTCTGAATGGTTTTGACTCACAAGATGGTCTCTTTTCTGAAACCTTAAGACCTGTCTCGAAAATTGAGGCAAGAACCCAAGAACCTCTTGCAACAATCACCTAGAGTAACTCACTCTAGTGGAATGTCTGTGGGTGTTTTTTGGCATTTGATCTCTAACAAAAAACTTGCTGGTTCTTTGTGGTGCCCCTCTTTCAAGAAGGACACTGGCGAGGCCAATGTCCAGTTTCACTCATCCAACAGCGTCACCGCATTTGAGAAACCAAGGGATGTGTGGTTCCCCCCGGAGGTTGGAGAGTTGGAGAGTTGGTTTATAAACTGTTTTCACTAGATTGGTTTAAGGGAAAATTGTAACCGGAAACCCCTATATTTCATGGGAAAATCCATGGTTTCCGGTTAAAATTTTCCCATTAACCAATCCATTGATGTTTATAAGTTTATGAACTGTTAGGCAAATTATAGTGACCTCACGAACCATGATCTCACTGGAATCATGCTTCGTAAATACGGGGAATTATCAGAAGAAGAAGCCAAACTTTTCAGCTTTAGTGAATTCATATAGTTTACATTAATTTACCAACGAACTAGTCCGATAGAATTTTTCAACCGCAAACCCAATAGTTATTGGACGTTACTGTGGAAAAAAAATCCTGCAACAGTTGGTGGTTTTACCTCATGGCATCCGATGATTTCCAGGCTTTCATATAGTTGCAAACAGTTTCCAAATGGTGCAGGATTTGGTACCCTCTGGTAAACAGCCACATAGCTATGGAAAATCACCATGTTTAATTTTTAATGGGAAAATCCACTATAAATGGCCATTTTCAATGGCTATGTTAGTTTACCAGAGGGTAACCATCCACAGTATGTTTGCCAACTTAGCTAAGAAACTGTGGGATGACCTTATTGTAGCCTTATAGCTCTCTACGTACACCTCCGAGTCGCACAAAGTGTGACTTACTTACCCGACGCATGGCTTGGCGGAGGTGAACCACCCGTGGTGTTTGATGATTGCAGGAGGTTAGCAACCTACCCGAAACCGAACTTTATTACGATTCTAGCTATGCAAAAATTATGGCCCATTTAGTTCGATGAATTAGCCAAATAGGCAGTAATTTTCCATATGCAACAAATTGCCATTTCGGATATCCGGATATCCAATTAATATTATTGGGGAGTATCATGATTTATCGGAATCCTGTGCTCAATCAACCAGGATTCAATGGAATGACATTTCGTTTTTAGTCCGCAATGTTCACTTGTTGGTATCTACAAGTGACTTCTTGGTAGGGCACATCCTCACCAGAAATCATCATAAATTGCAAGGTAGGGAGCCTCATTCTTTCTAATGAAATCGTATGAAAGTCATTGAAATCCCAAACTGTCACTGGATTGGTTTATGGGAAAATTTACAGGAAACCCCTATATTTGATGGGAAAATCCATGGTTTCCTGTAAATTTTCCCTCAAACCAATCCATTGAATACTGTGTTTTTTTCCCACCCTACAAGGCCGAGAAGTTGATGACACCACAGCGGGCAAAAGCTGAATAACGATCCTCAATAATCTCCTTGAACAACATATACCCTCTGGTAAACTAACATAGCCATTGAAAATGGCCATTTATAGTGGATTTTCCCATTAAAAATGGTGATTTTCCATAGTTATGTTAGTTTACCAGAGGGTAGAAATATAGAAAACATTGAAACTTCCAAGTCGTTGTTCTCAGCCATGAAACCAAAAAGAATCGATTTCCAGGTGCCAGTGCAGTGAATCATCTAGGAATCTAGGGATTACTCAATGTGGGCATTGCAACACATGATTGGATTGCTCAGCTTAAAACTATGAACAGCATCTAATAGAAAACATGTTTAAACATAGCACAACACTGGTTGTTGGTTCCAAATATGTCTAACATGAGATCGGATCCCATGTGACTCATATTTTTTGAGAGTGCCATGCTATACGGGCCTGTGTTTTGTTTGTGATGGTTTCTGAATCAATTTTCATGAACCGATCTTCTTGTATGCACGAATTATCAAAACTGAGTATTTTGTTTTTGTCTATGACATTGTAGTTGAGACACCCAGGATCATTTTCAGCATGTCATGTGAATAAGAGGGAACATGACCAAAGAACAAATACCCTCCTGGAAACTAACATAGATGTGGAAAACCAACCATTTGTAGATCATTTTCAAAGAAAATCAAGTGAAAACCACGGGCTTTCCACATCTATGTTAGTTTACCCTAGGGTAAACCAGACAAAACCAATTCCCCGCCACACACCTGCCCCAGGACAACACCTGTCGCATTTGGAAGGACAACTTTTTCACCCCAGCGGAAGACGAGGATCAGTGCGAAACCTTGGGGGGCTACGAGATACCATGATGTTTGCCTGACAGATTTGTGTTGTATAATGCTGGTAACGCATGCTAAAGCAATAGTAATAGTAAACCATCCCCAAATTTACCATGAATATCTATGAATGAGTGGTATAAACAAAATGTGGGTGGTTTATTGTTGCTTTACCAACACTAATATTTAGACCCCAAGCTCTAAAAATCACAGAACAACATAATCAATCAGGGTATGTATCAGATTAGCAATGTGGCGGATCACCATTGTTTTTCTTGGTCACATTTTTGAGTGAATCCCTTGCTTTTGCGAATCTCCTGGTTTGCTGTATATCTACATCTACATTGTAAGATCGCAATTTGTAAAGCTACCACTTTTGGTAAAATAATGTAAAACATGCATATCTAGCCAACCCCCGTGAAACAACCAGAAAGAAATGCTGGTTTCGCTTCTGCCAGTAGGGATTTGCAGGGATTCTGAGCCATACCATAAGAAAACAACCAGAACTATTTCTGATTGGAACTGGACTTGCTCACTGGTATGCACCACGAATATTCCCATTATGGTTGATATTTTCCCATAGAAAAATCCCATTTCCACTTGGATATCGCTGGTTTTCTTATTGGATATTTGATATATATTTGGAACTGGGGTTCAAGGAATGGATACCCTTTGTGTAAACGTGCACATAGATGTGGAAAGCCAACCATGAATGTAGATCATGTTCCTTGGCTTTCCGCATAGGGTTTTCCACATCTTTCTATGCACAGAGAACCGGAAAAGGGATCTCCCTCACAATAAGCCTGAAGTCTATCAACCCTTTCGGAATTATCATGACTTATCATGAATGAATTTCACCCAAACCATGGGATTTCGGAACTGTATGGAGCTTTGTCAGCTCCCAGGTACGAAGACTAGCAACGGCCCTCAGATCGGGCAGACGGAGAATTGTCCTCTTTTTTTGGTTTAATTTGCAACCCCAGATGTAGTTTCATAAAGGTTTTTTAGATGATATAGAGAGTATCATAAACCAGAGTTTTCCAAGTTATCAACCAACTTAGCTATCGTTTGGGGGTCGTAGACTTTGTATGAATGTGGAAAAGGCGTCGGGATGTTTTTGATGCGTTCTTCAGAACATGCCAACAAAGACTGGTTTGATTTTTGTTTGACAGACATATGGAGGTTTCTTAAGATGGGGTACCCTTTGGTAAACTAACATAGCTATTGAACATGGCCATTTATAGTGGATTTCCCCATTAAAAATGGTGATTTTCCATAGTTATGTTAGTTTACCAGAGGGTACCCCCAAATCATCCCAAATTATATCATTTCGTATTGAAAGCTATGGTCACTTGTGGAATCTTGGGGATCCGCCATGACGAAATCACCAAATACCATCTGGTCAACTAACATATAACATAGCTATTGAAAATGCCGTTTATAGTTCATGTAGCTGTAAGAACTGGTGATGTTCCATGCTTCTGTTGGTTTACCAGAGGCTATATATACTATATATATATATATCTATATATACTAATGCACAATGAGCTGTCAGAGTCCTGACCATGATCTAGGGCCAGCTTTTGAGTAGCTGAGGGGCGATGGTGCCCCGGAGTGAAACGTTGGTTGGTTTATCACGAGAACTATACCTGGATTTGCCAAAATTGATTTGTTGTTTTTCCAACAGGAAATCCATCATTTGGAGAATCTGTAGGGAACATCTTCATTTAACTCAACTTGGTGGCTCATCCCACTTAGAAAGTGCGTTATACCATTGAATTAACTGGGGTTATAATCCACGAACTGGGATGAGCCACCAATCAGTATAGTTTCACCAAAAATCCAACAGTTCACACGTTGTGAACTGTGGCCACGAACTTCGAAAACCAAATCTGGGGCACCTTGTAACAACATGGGTATGTCCCAATAAGATTAGTTGATACCCTCTGGTTATGACTAACATAGCCATGGAACATCCCTTATAAATGGAGGTTTTAATGGGAAAATCATCAAACATTAGCCATTTTCCATGGCTATGTTAAATAACCACAGCGTACTAGATACCTTTAAATCTGAATTCACTTGATGCTCTATTTCTCGCAGGGGAAACTCCATTGTGTGGACAATTTTGCATGCTTGCCTGACAGGACTGTCTTTTTGTTGATGGTTTCTTTGGAACAGACCCCTCCAGCCCAAATATATCAAGGGTTCAAGAGGATTGCACCATAGTTATATACTCTATGGCTACAGATGATTTGTGTGTCCAGACATATCCCGATACGTCTGCATCCATGAAGGAGCAGCGCTGGATGTTCTTAGCAACTCTTTCGCTGAGAAATGACAAGCTGTGGCAATAATTCGGATCAGCTAAAGGTCAAGTCATAAAAGGCTGTCACTGTCAAAGTATGTATAAACCGGACTTGTTCACTGTCGGTGCCCGCCCCCCACACGCTCACAATCTGCATTCTGCCCATGATCGTGTTCACCTGTCCCAGAAAGTGAAGCGACGATTTCGTGTTGAAATCTGTGGTTTCTGTACAGAAGCCCAATCCCATGAACACCCCAATCTGATACAATATGTTGATTCTGAAATCATCTGAAATCACAGAAAAGGAGCCCCAATTTTTGGAGGGTTCAACCCAGTTGAACCATGTTCAACCCTGATTTTTCCCCTCCTCCATCCCCAGAACACCGCCACGAGGTGATGCCAAATTCAGGGACTCACAAGGAGGTCCCCGGTGGCGACCAACCACCGGCAGAAGGTCCCGGAAAAACAATGGTTGAGAACAATGGATACCCTCTGGTGAACTCACAGTTTGCTATTGAAAATGGCAATTTATAGTGGATTTTCCCATTAAAAATGGTGATTTTCCATAGTTATGTGGCTGTTTACCAGAGGGTAAGAAACATGGATACACTCCTGTAATCAAACATGGCAATGAAAAATCAACCATTTATAGTTGATTTGCCCATTAAAACCTCCATTGATAGTGGATTTCCAATTGCCATATTTGACTACCGGAGGGTAAAAATTGGGGTTTCCATAAATGGTGGATCCCCAAAATGGTTGGTTGATAATGGAGAATCCATCTATAAACCCATGTCAGGAAACCTCCAAATGGATGAAAGTTGAGTCATGTTTTCAAAATTGAAAGCATGATAGTTTCACATTATGGTAACATGAGAATCATGTGAAACAATCACGTCACCATGATGTCCCGTGCTGGGATCTATGATCAACGTAGTATGGCTCAAATTGATTCAGATTTACTTGACCCTCATTTTGGGATGGTTGAATACTTCATATAACCAATCTTGCGGGTCAGTGAAGAGACGGCCAAGACATGCGGGTTGTTTTTTTCCAGTTTATTCACACTTTGAATCTCGAATCTGGAGATCAGAATGGACATTTGGATGCCCCATGGATTCCCTGGAAGCCCTCGATTTGGCCCTCGATACCAAGTCCACGAGTCCTCCTGCCACATCGTGCCGTTGTGCACGGAAAGAATCCCTGCGAAAACGCGTAGCTAGAAATCGCACGTGACGGCGAAGCAAGCCCTGTCAGATGTCAGTGATGTTTGGTTGAAATTGGCTGGAGAAACTGAGTGGTTTTTCTGGTTGTTTTACTTGTCAATTGTGAGCGAGAAACGAATAGACCGTATCCCCATCCCATCTTAAAAAAACATTAAATGCATCTAGTACCTCCGGTTTGCAGTCTTTTCGGACAGAGTATGTGGACCTATTCTCAATGATTGAATGATTTTGGTTGGGTGAAGTCGCCAAACGCCCTTGCCAGATATGGGTACGGATCACAATAAGAGACATTGGGACATAGAGTAATTGGAAAGACATTCCCAACATAGCAACCCCAAAAGGATAGAAACGTGTTTCCAAGATAGTATATAAATGAATATCAATGACATGTTCCTTGCGAAATTTCCAGGTTCTCAACTTCTTGCCATCCATTTCTGCGGATTGCTATACATTATGATCATGATAGGGATATTGTTGATCCTGCCATGAATCTCGCCGGGCCAAGTTGATGGGACGTTGGCGCTCAGGATCCCAGCAATGCTCATATATCCTGATTCTGGATATGCTTCAACCCATTCCATTTCATAAAGTCTACGGGAGAATTGATCATCCAAGAAATTCAATAAACATTTTCGGGACATTTGGAAAATGCCAGTAAATCGTAAAAGTTCGAATAACATCGAAGAACTATTCCGCCTTTACTTCACCTTTGTCATTATTTATTTAGGTGCCAGGTGCTTCTGAAAATTCTATGGACACCGACAGGGCTTGGACCAGTCACCAGCACGTCGATTCGCCGATTTGCAAATGCAGGAGTTAAGCACTTTGCAGAGACAACACTCTCTACTGCCTGGAGGTATTTGAGATGGTTGTAATTCCGGCCCCCTGGAAGCCCTGCAAGGTTGTATTGGATCATGACTTGGGGGTTCAGTGTATTTAATTTTGGGGATTAACAGTGTTACAAGTGTTCAGAGTTCAAACTGTGAAGTTGAACATGAAATCTCGAAGTTGGCAAAAAAGAGCTGGCAACTGGGGTACATCCCTTTAGATCTCCCAGCATTTTCCAAAATCGTCGTTTTCCCTCAGCGTTGTTCAGCGTTTTTCACTAGGACATCCCAGAGATTCGATAGTGGATAGTGCATGCTTTCGACAACAGAGATGGTCGTCCCCACCTTTGGGCAAACTTAATCCACCAAGGCTCCAAGGCATCATTGAAATTTACGCTGCCATCGCATCATTCGCACGTTTGGTGCGTGTTAGATCTGAACATTTGCAACCTGCGTTCGACGTGCTGTTTCCGTGGGGGGTTGAAGTCAATGATCCAACATATGGATTACTTTGCTAGATCGGTATATATTCCCTATGTCAACTGTTAGGTTTATATGCTGATTTTCACTATAATTGAAGATGTTTACAAATCACCAAATATATAACTTCGGGGGATTTCGGGGCATATCCATGCGGCTTGGTTATGACATGTGGATTAAATATGGTTAAATACCTGTATGATTGGGGATTTATTATCAACTGTGGGATAGCTTCCAACAATCCAGTATTGTGAGATGGGATAGGAATATTTTTCATGGCCTATTTGGAATTGTCTGAACATAGGCTGTCTAAAAGTTTGATGAGTTATCATTAAGTTATCATTATATAATTATTAAATAAAATATCATTATTCTCATTATTCTATCATTAGAATTATTACTATCATTAGTTGTTGAAAATACCTATCACAGTTGTACCATGTTGTACCGATCATATTCTCTCATGAAGATTGCAATTTTGTAGTCTCACCCATTTTGAACACACCGATTTGGTTGAATCCTTCCACCAATACACACCGTTTGAGAAATCATGATTTACAGTGGTTGACCCTCCGGTAATCAGACGTGGCAATGGGAAATCCCTTAACTTATAATCGGAGGTTTTAGTGGGAAAATCATGTATAAATGATGGATTTCCCATTGCCATGTTTGATTACCGGAGGATATTTGCTTTAGTGCTGGACGATTCATTTTCGGTGATTAACAGCACACTTCATGCTAGGTACAACTCATGGATCCATTCGCCACACTTGGAGGGTCATTGATCTCCAACTTAGTTGTTGACCATCCATTTGTTGAGATCTACTTGTATTGGGCGATATGTTGAACCATGTTGAACCATTGACACGACAACCCACGTAATATATATGTATAATATTGTATAATATGTATGTAATATATATATATAATATGTAATAATATGTTGATATATTTCGAGTTACATAATGTTTATGTATTGATATGTTGCCACTATCAGATCTACAAAAATTCTGTGTGACGATACACTGACTTCTTTCCCCCATATCACCGACCAGCCCAAAAGATGCAGCGCTGTGTCATTCGCATGACCAAAGATCGACCAATGCTGGACTGAGAGAAAACCTGCCGACTGTAGATGTGTCTGATGATCCCGCCCCCAACAAAAATGTTTGTCTGAAACTACAGCACCCCAAATCAACGAGAATTTTCCGAATGAAGATGGCAATTCTGGTCGAACAGGTTGATGTACTTAGCGAAATCAAAATGATCCCAACATGTGGCCAGAATGAGAATGATGTGTGGATGTGAATCACCCGCACATGTTTTTACTGATGGCCTTTGCTCTTGAGTCAAAGTTGAATTACTGTAGACAAGTTGAAAAGGTCGTTTGCATTTGCAATCTATATTTAGGAACAACCATGAACAACCATATGGACCAATTTGGTACCTAATCATAAACTCTACTTACCAATTGTGTGAATAGTTTCGAAAGTGACTTCAGTTGGTCTGTAGTTCGGAAAACGATCCTGAAAAATTGAATGCTGAAGATGATCTGACTGCACTGCTACTCTTAGACTGAGTCCCTGTGGATTGCTAAGTGATTGCCGAAATCGACCAAATTCAAAGTATGAAGTATGCACAAGTTCTTTTTGTAAAGTAGAGACACAATATGATATGATATATGGTCCTGGGACTTTTGAAGTTGCAACTCAAAAAGACAAGTCCACGTCACCTTTCACTGCTACTTTGAACGGTCAAGGTCTCAAAGGGAACCTGCATGAAGCAGAAGCGGTTAGATGTGGACTGGATACAGCACTCACCGCAATGGATCACATCTTGGACGGAACCCCAAAGTTCATATCCTTTCATCCGAAGATCTCTGAAGTTGGACAATGTTCCATCAAGAAATCCCTCTAACTCGAATGGAAGTGCAAATCAAAGACGAAAACCAGCAACGGGCGAGCGATTCACAGAGACGAACTGAAAAACTGACCAGGCGAGGCGACTTGATGTTTGATGTTTGATGGCCAAGACCAAACTTTTGTCAATCCTTGGTCAATCCATATGAATCCCTGGTAAACCCTTAATGTGTGAAGGGGAAAAGTGATGACGACAATGTTGGAGACGTGAAAGTTCAGTTGTGTCATGTGTCAAGATTTGGCTCCCCACCACGGCCCCACCACGGCAGAACCTGCCAGCTTCAAAACCTTTGGATTGGTCCAAGGGGGTTCACCAGCCAGAATGGCTATAATTACTGGGATACAGTACAATGAATTTGATAGAACCGTTCTGATTATTGTGAAACAATACATGGGGATAAATGACACCACCCATAAAATTCGGTGTAGTCGGATACAGTGACAGCAGCTCCGTGGAGTTCTCCATACAATGTGGATGGCTCTCAAGCTATGATTTTCCATATGAATTGCCGGGGGAGAAACTTTGGAAAAGTGTCATCTACCGTTGCTTCAAGAAAAGGCCAGTGAATTTCACTGATAAAAAACGGATCCATGGCCATCAAGTCCCATTGAAACTGCGATATGGCGGGGTCCCAGGTCCTGGGATGAACATCCATTGTTTCCCACCGCTGGTTGATGTGAACAGTAGGGCTGTACTGCGAGTTTGACGGCGTAGGCATCAAAAAAAACATTTTTAGGGATCAAAAAAAACATTTTTAGGGATCAAAAAAATCATTTCTAGGGATCAAAAAAAACATTAAGGAAGGAGGAAAGGAAGGAAGGAAGGAAGGAAGGAAGGAAGGAAGGAAGGAAGGAACGAAGGAAGGAAGGAAG
>BGPT01002702.1:45532-68242 GCA_003297045.1 Symbiodinium sp. clade C Y103 | reverse complement strand
TCTATGAACCGCTGTGCAGTAAATGTTCTTGAGCCAATACACCGACGTGGTGTATATGCTCATCATGCACATGGTGTGCCGTTGGGGTTCTATTCACATATTATATCTTTGCCAATCTTAGATACCTTACAAAAAATTCGATTTTTAGTTGGTTAGTAGATATTCCCATTCATAGTAAAAGACTAAAGTACTAAAGTATCTAGCCAAGGTTGGGGATGATATATAGAGGGTGATCCTCGTGATCCTCCAAGCATGACCTACTTGAAACTGCAGTTCCACTTATAAGTAGACAAAACCCATGGTTCTGAGCCATTGAAACTCCCCCATAAATGCAGGTTTTAATGACAACATGATCTATAAATCTATGGATGCATAGTTATAGGGCTAATATCTCAACTTTTGGGTGTTTCTAGCCATGGTTATACCCATAAAAGTAATCTCAACTGCACCCCCCTTCTCTTGCGAATACAGTGGCAGTTTGACGATCTCTTCTTCATTCTTTGCAAAGGATCGACGTCTCACAGACCTGGGGCTGCTGGTGTGTACAGCTCGGATTGCTTGGAAAGTCCGAAAAGTCATACCTGGTGAGCGGTTTCAACCAATAACTCTGGAGAAATGCCATATATATATACTATAATTCTATATACGGTACATAGAATTAAATAACATCAATAGAACTCATGATATCTGGTTGGCTGGAAACCAATCCAGGGATGCACGCATGCATAGTCCGGAAAAGTTGAGGCATGACATCCCTGGAGCCGGTCGTGAGTTGAACATGTTGGAAGGATCTGTTCATGGCTCGCCTGCGATATCTGTAAAACACGCCTTTGTTCGCAGGCTGTTCTGAGTTGTTTAGCGTTCATCCACGGTTCTGACCCACCGAAGCAAACAAATGCACCACTAACTTTGCCGAGAACATCTCCAATTTCTCCTGACTCTCACATGTATTGGGTTACAAATCCAGTTTTTTTGTGTAGTTCTATTCTTTAACAGCCATATGCCCATTGCTGGTTGTTGATACCATTTCCCAAGGTCTTCACGGTGAAATGACGCGGTTTTCCTGCGAAAAGAAAAACACAGTCCCTCAAATGCAATATGGGTTTGTCTGAAAATAGGGTACCCCCAAATCCATTGGTTCACTATCATCTTCCCATTCAATGGCTATAATTGGGGGTATACACCATTTCCAGACAGACCCATATAAAGCCCTCTTGGTTTTTCAAAACCCTCCCAAACACCCCATACTTTCACCACGTTGTTGACCATGAATTACCTTTGACGCTCCAAAATGTCATCGTTGTTTGTTGCAAGACTCCATTTTTCCGTGGTCCCCCGGGCAGCCCCTGCCTAGTAAAATTCTCACCTCAGTGGCAGGGCACCTCTTCAGTGTGAAGAATTATCTTGTAGAGATGTCTATAGGACAAAATACCCTTGGTTATTTAACATAGCCATGGAAAATGGCGAATTTTGGATGATTTGCCAATTTTGGATGATTTGCCCTTAAAATCTCCATTTATAGTGGATTTTCCATGGCTATGTTAAATAACCAAGGGGTAAATCTACCCTAGATACTGGGAGAATAGTGGATGACATTGGATCACACTGGGAAATTAAGGGAGAAGAATGGGGAATCATGGGATATGAATGGGATTACGTTCCGGTAAATCAAACATCGCAATTCAAAAAATCCCCATTTACAGATGATTCCCGCTTTGAAGCGCCATTTATAACCAAATTAATGTGAAAAAAATAATGTAGCTGAGATGATTTTCCGATAATTCAGACTTCCTATTTCAGAATAAACCCTAGAGACTGTGAGGATGAAATGAACAGCAGGATATGGAAATGGTTCTTTTCAATGTTGAAATGTGAGGTGTGATTGCTCATTGATGGATTAGTGAAAGATGCGTTCAAAAACTGACCAAAAACTACTAGAATCTATATGGGTGTGTCTTAAACTGGGGTCTACCGGCATACTCAGTTAAACCACCATTCTTCATGTTTTTTTGCCGGTTAAACCATGTTTAAACTGCGATTTTCCACCATTTTTCGTGGTCAAATCCCACATCCGGCGCCCCTGGGGTGCCCCAACGGTCCTGCAGCTGCGCTGCTCGGAAGGCTTCTTCTTTCAGGGCCTGGGCTTGGCCGTTCTGGGAATGTCATCCCCTATGCTCCATGGTGCTGGAATATGCTACCTACATTTGGGTTATGATTGGGGTAAATGTTGGTAAATATTCCATCATATTCCATACATGGAGCATATGGGAATGGACATGGGATGTATCCCATTAGCATTACAATACTATCCCATTCTATACCAATGGGGTCACAATGTAATGGGAACAAGGTGCATTGGGATTAGGAATGGATTACACTGTAATAGGATCGTAATGAGATATCATGAGAATTCATGAGATATCAATGTAATCTTAATTGATCAATGGATATATAATGATGCATGTCCCAGAATAATCGATTGATGATCCGCTATCGGAATCTTATTGATTCTCTTGCACTATACAGGGATAAACAAATGTAACATCTGTTAACACAATATCTCAAAGGCTATACGCGGTGGTTCCCTCCAAATTATGTTTGTTGGTATATACACCCCTTATTGATGAGTTCAATACATCTACGTACCATAAACCCAACAGTTGGTGGATTTATGATTGCCAACTTAGCTGACAAACTGGCCTACCATCTGATAGAAGAACAGTCATATCCCCATTTCATGCCTTCATGGGATGCAAGTGGGGAACTCCATCTACATGTACTCAATATTTTCAATTGCTCAGTTCTATTATGGTCCATAGGTTATAGTACGTGACATTGCCACTTCTACACACGAGACTTCCCAGATAGAAACTGTCTTTCCAAGGTTCCATTCCCATTTGAACGCGCTAAAAAAACTCAAACATTCCCAACAATTTTGAAACATGCCAAAAAAAAAGAGAAAAACGACGCCAAAACTGTTACCTAAGGATCCAAAAAAAAATGGACCAATTATTATATAATCAACCCATGCTTGCATGTCAGCTGGGCTCACTCGGGCTGCGGTCTCCATGTCCGAGGAAAGGGTGAAGGCGGGGTGTCTAGTTCTTCTCCTGCACTTCCCTTCGAGCTGACTCCGCATCGTCGGAGCTGCTTGCCCCGCTGCTCTCGCCATCCAGCCTGGCATGGCAAACGGGGCCCAAAACTGAACTCAAAACGATCAATCCATACCGCTGAAGAGGAAAATTTCTTTAAACAACTTCTGAAAACTAAACCCATAAAGCAGTTCACAATGTAGATGAAAAAGCAACATGAAGCCCATGAACCCGAATACCGACACAACCCAACAGAAGTCCCAGTCAAACACAACTTTCTCATACTTTCTTTATTAATCACTTGTGGAAGCACCTGTTCCAAGAGCTGAAGAAGCCAACGCAGCCAGCCGTCCAACATCATTATGACCAATGTTTCATCCTTTTTTTTTTTTGCCATATCCCTTCTTCGGCCCAGAAAACGTGCCCGGCACCGGGATCCCCTTGGGATCCCCCCTGGGATCTCCGGCATGTGCTCGCTGCATCGCCTGTAACGCCTCCGTGGCAGCCTCCATGAAGGACACGGAACCTGTGACAGCGCTGCAGCTGGGCTTTGGCGCAATGCCATCGTGAAGTTGCATGGTATATGGCTTATATATATTTATATGGTTTATCTATAGGAATGAGTCATGTGAATATAAACAGCAATAATGGGATTTGTGGGATTTCATCAACTAATTAATATTATGGCATTATTGTGATTTTTTCATAGGAATAAGATGATCATAAACCTATTGGCTAATGTAAGTCATTTGCTTTATATGGGAAAACCATATGGTTTTCAGCCAACCTCAAACGTGTTCCATGATCAAATGGGTTTGTCTGAAAATAGGGCGTCTCAAAATCCCATGGCTCATATTCCCCATTGAAGTAGCTCTGTGGGTGTGTGCCCCATTTTTAGACAAACCCAAATGGTGTAACTATTGGCATCCAAAGAAGAAAACTGCTGGGCATCGACATTCAATGATCTGGACCTCGGCCCAGGTGATAGCGTGCAGTACTTGGCACTTTTGACGAAGGAAGGTAACCCCAAATACAAATGATGACACTCTGGTGTCATCAAACGTGGCAATGGAATATCCCCAATAAATGGAGGTTATAATGGGAAAACCATCTATAAATGAAGATTTTTGTCCATTACCAGGCTTGACTACCGGAGGGTACCATAGGTGCCATGGTCCAAAACATGGGAATCTCTTGGGGATGCATCCCTTGCATTGAAAACATGGCTAATCACCATATCAATCCATATCATACCTTAGTTACAAATGGAATATTCATGAATATCCCCAGTGATAATATATATATATACACACATACATTATGTATATACATACATATGTATATATATATATATAAATACATAAATATACAGAATGAATATATAAATATGTATATATATATATACGTATATATATATATATATACGTATATATATATATAGGGCAAAAAAAGTGACCACCAAAACAACAATCGCACAAAACCTGCAGGGTCACTGATCGCGGCATGTCACCTGCTAAACAGCAAAATGCTTTCCAGCTCTTTTTTTGGGTGCACTGTTTGGGCCGTCTCTGGCTTTGCATCCCTGGGAAACTTGCACACTTGTTTCCGCAATCTTTCCCAACACATCTGGGAACATCCTTGCTTCAAAGCCTCTGACAAGTCCTAGGATGCACATCCAAGTAGTGGGAACTGGTGCAGGTCCAGATGCCAATACTTTCGGATGTGGACAGGGCCAATGGACCTACAAAACCAATTACTCTCCGGTTATCAAACATGGCTAGCTGAAAATCCTCGAGTTTTTATTGGGAAAATCTTAAATGGTGGATTTTTCAGCCAACCATGTTTGATTACCGAAGGGTATTTTTGATACTCAGCAGTCCAGTGTCGGGGCGCCAAGTTTGACGTTGACCCAATACAACCGCAGGTACAATTGCTTCCAAAAGGCCTCAAGTCTCAAGTTCTTGAGGGGACCCCAACTAAAACCAATGATTTCTGCATTAAAAATCGCATGTGGTTGTGAAGCTTAGTCTGTAGCTCCGAGACGCTCCCCATTTATAGCTTTGACTTGCTTGCGGAACCAAAATAAAACAATCCCTATAGATTTCTCAAAAGATAGATTTTCAATGGGAAATGAAAGACCACCTTAAACAAACCCTAGGTAATATAGATGTGTCTGAAAATAAGGTATATCCCGCAATTATAGCCACATTTATTGTTGGGATAATATGGGATAATGATCAGCAAAACATTGGATTTTTTGGGCACCCATATTTACCCTCTGGTAATTTATCAGTTTGCTATTGAAAATTGCTATTTATAGTATTTTATAGTGGATTTTCCTATTAAAAATTGTGATTTTCCAGTTCGCTATGTTAGTTTACCAGAGGGTACTTCCAGTTGGTTGACCCAGGCCCTAGGTGCTCTTTTTGATTGGCCAACAGTCACCGGGCCATCCCCAACGGCCCGACCCGTTGCGCCTTTCACTTCAGGATCAAAGTGCTCCTTGTAGCCACGTGCCTGGGTGGCTGGAAAAAGTGGTGGATCTCATATGGCTATGGGTCAAAATTATGGTACCAAAAATGGTCAGTTTTAATGGTAAATTAAGATAAACCAACGAATTATAGGGTTAATAATTTTGAGCCATACCCATACACCAAACATGATCAAAGCAAGACTCTTCGGATTTAAAAGATACTGAGTATCTGAGTTTCAATGGTGGATTTGGTGGGATATGCTGGAGATTTAATGATGATTTCATGGGATTTCATAGGTTATAGCTGGTACTTCTTCAACCAAAGCGTTTTGATATCGGCAGATTGGTGGAGCTTTCGAGCTTGGAGAAGGCTAGCCAGGTGGTGCATGGTTAGACTCCCAATCCAATGGTTACACTCTGGTAAACGTTCACATCACTATGGGAAAATCCACCATTTTTCATGGGAAAATCCACTATTTCAATGGCCATTTTCAATAGCAAACTGTTAGGCAATACCAAAGGGTACACTCCGGTGTCATCATTGCCATGGCTTGCTGGGAAATCCCCCATGTAGTTTGCTGATTCTCCCCGCTAGAAACCTCCAACTTAGGTCAGGGACTTTCCAGCTTGCCACGCTTGATGACACCAGAGGGTCATCATTTTGCCTATTGTATTCCGCATTTCGCAAGCAATTTGCATAGATCAAGAACATGCTCCATATGAATCCATAATGAGCTCAATAAATTTCAACTGCAAGGGTTTCTGAATCCGACACTGCGTCGTTTTTCCAAACGATGGGCAGATGGCGGAAGACCGAAATCCACGAGAGAGCTGATGTGGCACACTCCACTGATCCCAAACCTTGCAAAGTCTGAGTCGTGTTTTCAAATAAACACTTCAAACCACTGTGCCCCAAGATAGGCCAATTGGTGTATACACGTTGGATGACTTGGCTTTATGATGGATATATCATGATATATCTGCAGCCAGATGGGTGAACAAAGGCCAAGTCGATAACTGGAGGGCTCCAAATTGAAAAAAATGATGACATTTTCGCAGGATTAGACTGGCAAACAAAACAGCTGAAACTGCCATCCACCAGCTCAAACCCCAATTTTTACGGACCATTGGAGACCATCAGGTTGGGAAACTCGATTTATAGCTCCCCAATGCTCCCCATTTAAGAGAGAATATGATGGAATATTGGATACCCCTTTCTCCGAACCGCTCCCTCCTAACCACTGGATTTTTTGAACCCTCCACAATTCTCTAGGATTGACCATGTGTAAGACAGGGAAGACCAACTTGGAACTTGATGTATATCATGCTATTCAGACTGGTAACGGTTTGACGCCAAGCTAAAGATGGACGGATCATTTTCTTAAGCATCATCCTGTCTTTTCTTGGCTATGCCGTACCTATTCGACCTATCATATGTTAACATATGTTAACCATAGTCAGTGCTATTATCATGCGACAGTTCTGGCCCATTCAAGAAAAAATGTTGTGTCTTCCCAACCCGCTCGGGATTTCTTATGTAGTAATTTAACATAGACATGGAAAACTCTGGGTTGTCCGCATACAATGAGTATCCTCGCCCATCCTTCAAAGTGGCCCCCCAAACGATAGTTAAGTTGGTACACATATCAACAACTATGGTTTATGATACTTCTAACTATTGTATTCCTGGATATGAATGTTTTGTTTGTTAACCAACAAACATTTCACTGGTTGGCCCACCTTGCAATTATATAATATGGTTAAACCATTAACTGCTAGGGAATTGGATTATCACCTTTGCATAATTATCCAACTATGAAAGACTGTTATGTTAATGGGGTTTATAAACCAACTTAGCTGTCTAGGGGGGGAGCAACATCCTTCAACCTGCACCGTTCTAAGCTTCCAAACCCACGAAACTTCCTTGCGCAACTTGGAAAGTCTGGTGGATCTCATGAAACTCCTGGTGCTGCCGAGGGGACCCCTGCACTAGGATTTCATCCAGAAAAAATGCCAGGTGATTTCACGGAATAAAATTGTCCGCATCAACTATACATTTGGGGGTTTCCTGAAATGGGGGTACCCAAAAATGGATGGTTTATCATGGAAAATCCTATTAAAATGGATGATTTGGGGGTACCCCTATTTTAGGAAACCACCATTTGTCAATAAAACAGAGTACACACATGTACACACCCATCCAATGATTAACCTCCGCTACTCTAATGTAGCTGTGGAAAATCAGCATCAAATAGGTGAAACATCATAAAGAATCCATAAAAATATTATATATATATATATATATTAAATAACCAGAGGGCTAAACGGATAAAATGGGTGTCAATCCATTTAAATCGTCCATAACATGGGACAAATTGAATAAGGTGGTTCCCCAAGCATTGGAATCGCGAAGTTGGGACCTACATACCTCCTGTAAACTAAGATAGATCTGGAAAACCCACCATTGGAGATCATTTTCCAAACGCGTTTTCCCATGGCTTTTCCACATCTTTTTGGAGCTGTTTACAAAAGAGAGGGTAACTCAAAGAACTGTTGTGTGTAGATATATCAAACTAGTTGCTAGACGTTCAACACCAACATAAAGCAACTTACATCATGGACGCCACCTGACAGCATTGATCAACCCTTTTCTGTGGTGATATCATGCCATTTAAGTACCATGATCCCATCAACATGCCAATTTTCCCATACATTCCCGTGAAAATCCGCATCATCCCATTCAAACCCCATCACTTTCCGAATATTCCTATTGTAATCTACATAAGTTTAATAAATTCCCACAAGCGTTTAGATTTGCTTAAGGAACCACCAAAAAATGAAAGCTATTCCCTGAATCGATTCCCGAAATGGTGTTTTTTTTTCCAATACACTTATGGCCCTTCTGGCTCGTCTGAACAGTTTTAATATGTTCTAATATGTTTTAATTGGCAGCTATAATTCCATCAAAAAAAAACAATGGCTTTAACTTTAGGAAAATAAGAACTCATATGCGAATCCAGGAAAAATACATTTTTGTTCACCCATGTGGTTTCCATCAGCCCCTTGTGTCTTAGCCTGGCAGGTGCAAAGGAGGTTTCAAGAAAGGCATGTTGCACTTTGTCCTGCGTCCGCGAAAAGCATGGCTGCACCATCCAAAATGCTAAACACATCTAAACACAGTGAGTTCATTAAATATGTATATAACCATCAATCATTGGCATCCAAAATCTGGACTTAACCAATGAATAATAGAACTGTTTGTGAATGAAAATGCCATTTTGATACGGATAATGATGATGAACCAGTGGATGGACTGGGGGGCGCCCGATTGACCAATTGGATACGTCATCCCAACATATCGTAGATGGAGACATAGCATTAAAAACCGCCAACCAGTGGTGGGAGGGGGTGGACATTTGGAGGTTTCCTAAAATAGTGGTACCCCCAAATCATCAATTTTAAAAGGATTTTCCATTATAAACCATCCATTTTTGGGTACCTCCATTTTAGGAAACCCACATTTATACCCAGTTCAAAAGCCTTGGCCCAAACTTATTTGTCATCCCAATCGGTAGAGGTGACAGATGCTGAAGTAGAACAGAACCAGTTGTGCAAGCGTGGTCATAAAGATACGGTTGTTTGAGAGCAGTTAGCCTTAAACAAACCTTATATCGACCAACATTAGCAGGCATTAACCAACATAAGCCACCACCTACCAACATTAAGCAACGCAACCAATTCAGCTCAGCCCAATTTCCATTATGTAATATCCATTATCACATCCATTTAGTGCGGAGATTTCCCAGCTAGCCATGGAGCTGATGACACCTCGTTGGGCAGCTGCAAAGCCCACTCCAACGCCACGGCTGGTAATTTGACATAGGGAAAATGACTCATGAAAGTAGATGATTCACCTATGAAACGTGACCATTTGTCCATCGATATGTTAGATGACTAGAAGGTAAACCGTGATTTTTGGGGTCCGACGATTGATGTTAGGAAGTATCATCTACACTTGACAGTGACATGTTCACTATTTTGGGGATGCCTGTTTCACATCCAATGTGGAAAAAACAACCTCTGAAGGAAAGAAATAGGAATTCTCTAAACCTTCAGAACAATGTTGTTTCTTTTGAGATCTTTATCAGACCAAAATCATGTGGCCAGCCAATCAACAACCAACATCAACCAATCAACACACATAAACCAACATTCACCAACCCATGTCCGTTGGAATCCAAACGTTCAACCACCCATCATCCCCACATCGCCATCACAGTACCGCGGTCCCCAACGACTTTGCCCAAGCGTTGCCGCGCGTCTTGCAGACATTTGCTGGGCGCATCAAGCAGCTCCTATCCCAAAAAGCTGGGGAAAGACATGTGGGTGGGTTGAAGATGATGGATTATAGAATGTATCCTCTTGAAATGTGATATCTGGTTCAAGACCCAAACGTTCCATATATATACCCTCTGGTAAACTAACATAACTATGGAAAATCACCATTTTTGATGGGAAAATCCACTATATATAAATTGTCATTTTCAATAGCAAACTGTTAGTTTACCAGATGGTAAATATATAAGCTATGTATGTATATTATTGTATATTCCTATAGGTCCATACATGTTTCAGCCGTGTTCAAAATCCTGGTTCATCAGGGCCATATTTATGTGGATTAACTGGGATGGAAGGGGGACTATCATTGTCATACTGTCCCAATATGGCATTCACTATGGGGATATTTTTGGGTTTACTCAACCTGTCATTCCATTTTACTCATCAATTGAAACGAGATTCTCAGTTCAAAGATTTTGAAGCTCCACAATGTGTTGGTAGTATAAGCCCTGATCATCAACCAATAGGTGTTTTCAACACTGTTCAAATGTTGGTGGTTGAAGATGTTCAACAACAAGGATGTCATGGAAGTTATTCATGAATAATGTGGTTTGAAACTATTTCAACGTGGTATCGTTTTTGAGCCCCAAACGGAAACCTTGGTAAATAAGGTATATACGGATCATTGTGCGATTTACATTGCAGTGGTTTCAAACCGCGCCTAAGCAAATAAAGTCATGGAGGATCATGATCTCAGATGGACTTCAACATGAAAACATATTTTGAAACCACCATGCAGGCTGCGTTTATGAGTGGAC
The DNA here is from genome assembly GCA_003297045.1 of Symbiodinium sp. clade C Y103. Lineage (NCBI taxonomy): Eukaryota > Dinophyceae > Suessiales > Symbiodiniaceae > Cladocopium > Cladocopium sp. clade C. The sequence continues at coordinate 57,521 of BGPT01002702.1, read as the reverse complement.
CATTCAAACCTATGTGCTACGAGGAAAGGAGTAGGTGAAATTTCAGAAAGACATCTGCGGACAGCAAGAGTACATATGATCACAAAACGACACAATTCTAGATAACCTGCAGGATTCAGACTTGGCTTGCTGGAAAATCCTCCATTTACAGAAGATTTTCTCATTAAAAAAAAGGAACAATAGGGGATGATCAGACTAGCCATATTTGATTACTAGAATATTTTAGATAGCCAATATTAGCCAATAATGATGGCAAAGAACTATGATTGGTAAAGATACGGGGATCCATACGGGGACCTCCCTGGGACAATTTCCGTGGTTTCGGTAGGTTACCCCACTTTGAACTCGCATGGTTCCACAAAGGTCTTGGGATTTTCTTCCTTTAGTGGCTTTTGAATAGGATCTTGTAGTGGTTGAAAGAAGGTTGAACCCCACTAAATGATGTCTGGAGCAAATCCTGTTCTACCAGTCACTCCAAACAGGGTTGAACATCGAGAATATTGGAACCATTTCGAAACCACGAACCAGATGGGTACCAAAACACATAGATGAACCTCGAAAATGTTTGGCAGTAAAACTGCTCTATATTCCGGATCTCTTAGTGCTCAAGATTCAGATAGGTTCTCCCTTGGTGCCCAAGTCACCGGTCCAAACATGACAAGCAACAATCACCGAGTCCTTACCCTCTGGTAATCTAACATAGCTATGAAGAAAACATGAGATGATTTACCCATTAAAACAGGCGGGTGTCCATAGCAGACTGTGAAATTACCTGAAAGCTGCGATGAAGAACTACAAATATAAATATATAAAAAAAAATATATTTATACACATTATATATCCCGACCTTGGTTGGTTCAATTCTCATCAATCACCACAAATGTCCCATGAAAAAATGGTGGTTTTCCCTAGCCCTGACTCGACCTCCGAGGTTTTCCCGCTCCGGCGTGCTCAAGGCGTTCCGCAACTTGTAGGGACGCTCCATGACGCTCTCAGCGGCCTTCTGCAAGGTCGCCTGGAGTCGGGAGCTCCAGTTGGTGGGATGCAGAGAGGCAACTTCAACTTGGTGGGCTAGGACTAAACTAAAAACCCAAGATGTTGAGATATGATCCCTTTGATTAACTATAATCATCCCACGGTTCATGATAGGGATTATAGTATAAGTACTTAAGTGTTTATATAATTTTATATATACTATACTATAATCCCTATAATATACTACATAATTACATATCCACTTTCAACTGGATGGGATCTAGGATCATCCCACGGTTCTCGTAAGTGGTTCATAATTTTGATGGGATGCGTCCCTCGATTCCTGGGGTTGTGCCATCTGCAAACCAGTTCCGATCATCGGGATGATCCTCCAAGTCGATTGCTAAGTTGGTAAACAGAAGTCCAACAACTATGGCTGATGGTAGATGTATCCATAGTATTAATAGAGTGAATCTAAATCAACAAACAGTTCACTGGAGGACCCCCCCCTATAGAAGTGCTATGAAAATAGGATACCCGGTGGTAGTCATTGTGGGATATGCACTGCAATTGCCGGCTTCACATGAGATTCCACACATGGTCACTCTTTAGTATAGTCCACAAAAAACTCATCGTTTTGCTGGCTAATTGTTGCCATGTACAGCAAATGAACCCAAGGATTGCAGTAAACCTATCCCATCCTTCAGCTTGGGGGCTGCAAAAAAAACACACTTGGGAAGGTGTCGCATCATCTTCAGCTAATCCAGGTGTGTTGTTGTGGTGACGGGAAACCTCTGCTAGGATGATCCTCCAAGGTCTCAAAGTCACTGAAACACGTGTTTTGAACCAAGAACCATCCCATTATATCTGGGTAAATTATAGTAATTCAACATAATTCACCAAGCTATAAGGTGATTTGGGGATGATTCCCTATACTACCATTCCAGTGAGGGAGAACAGTGAGGTCTTTATACTTTACCCACATTACATGCACATATATGCAATATAATACATACATCCTGTGACGTTTGGGTATCACTTTTTTTTCCTGATGTAATTGCAGTGAACTCCTCCTTTTTAGTCATCAACTCTTCGAAGGCCATACTTTCCTGTTCCCTGGGGAGATTGATTTGCAAAATCACATGGATTCTCATCATGGTTCCTACAAGGCAAGCCCCCCCCAGTCATGTTTGTTGCATGGCTTATCCCGGCCCGTCCAACTGTGGGCCTACCAGAAACCACCAGTTTTCCTAAGCAACTTACCTATCTTGCGGGCCTCATCCTGTATTAAATGGGGGTTTCCTGAGATGGAGGTCCCAAAAATGGATGGTTTATAATGGAAAATCCTTTTAAAATGGATGATTTGGGGGTACCCTTATTTTAGGAAACCTCCAAATGCCCACAATTGGGGGTGTAGCCTGTAGACACTCCCACCTCATTCCTCAAGATACGCTTGTAACGAAGATCCTACAATGCGCGAGCGTGCAAGGCGAGTCTGATGGCGAGTGGGCATCATCAAGTGCTGGGGGGCCAAGTGTGGGGCAATATGCATCATTTCGCCAACAGAAACGGTGACATAATGGGGATATGGCAAGCAAAAATGGGGCTTAAACCAAGAGAAGTCACTGATTTCACCTACAAACATGTGGATTACCTTTGCTAAATGTAAAAAACATCTACAACCTGTTGGGTTTGTAGTCGATACATCAAACTGGTTCATGGGAGTTAGAAACCAACTAACATATCTAGACCACCTTGTACTTACAGCTCAAACTGCTCTTGGGTTCGATCAGAACAAAAACAAAAAACGAGGATAATTTTACTGTCCACGAAGACCAAGATTGAAACCAACAATTGTCATGTCCGACACGATACGTTTTCCACACGTGCCATGCTATCGTTGATGATTTTGCAAATTTAGATGTTCAAACTTTTCTTCAAGACTAAGATGCAAACATATGCAAAACCAATATTTCCAATATTTTACAGGAAACATGTTGGTTTTTAGGAAGGTTCCACGTCAAGAATGCCTGTCCAACATCGAGAAACAGAACACTTGTAAGCTTCAAATGATCAGCCAAAACCCACCACTCAGTGCATTCGTTTTCATTGATGAGTCTTCCGACTATGCCACATCCGCCTACATTTGTCTGTGATGGTTTATTTCTCTCCTTTTGGGGAGTTTTACTGAGGAAATCACGATGGTTTACTTTTAAAGTTCTTATCACAGGTTTTTCTCCCGGCTTTACTTTAGGAAAAGGTGGGGGGTTTTACTTCTAGCTCTCCCCAAAGCGATAAAATCCAAAGTGTACCGCAAAAAAATCCATTCAAATGTGGTGTTTCTTTCGTTGAAATTCACAAAAGATAGCCATTTGCTCCCGACATGTTCATCAGGGCATGGGTCAAAATTGGGTACCCTCTGGTAAACTAACATAGCCAGTGAAAATTGCTATTTATACTGGATTTTCCCATTAAAAAATGTGGTTTTCCATAGCTATGTTAGTCTACCAGAGGGTACCCCTAGACATGGATGGTATCCAAAAAAAAGACATTCCAATCTGTGGTCCCCCGAGTCCAAAAATGACCCATCTCCATGACCGATCAGTAGAGATATATCCACCATAAACCCTTGTTGCTGGAGTTACACCCTAACTTAGCTACCTATGGGGCACCACCTTGTACCATGGGCTGCAACACCTGTCAATTTAATGATTTAATGGATATGCACATCGTTAAAACCAACAAGTCAGGCATGCCGGGTCCTGTGGACTGCCAAAGCCACCCTTGGGTCCACTTTGAAACAACTGATCTGCAGAAAGCACTTGCCTCGGACGTTGCGAAGACTGCATGGTGCTTTTCACAACATGTCATGTGCACGATTCACTGAATGGGAATATGGCAATACACTATACATATACGTATATAAATATATAATATCGCTAACCAGAGCTGTATGGACCATCGTGCATCTTCAAAACAAAAGGCTGTACGCATTGTACGAACAGAGGTCGAAATGTGGAGGGCGACATCCAGGATGAGACCAACTCAGGACGAGGTCACTCGCAGTTTGGCGAGCCAAAGTGGGCCCAAAATTTGCCAAGTGCACTTACCCTCTGGTGAATTAACATAGACCCTGGCAGATAGGGATTGGAAGATTAGTTTCCTCTAAAAATAGCTATTCTCAGGGTCTATGTTAATATACCGGAGGGTAAGTGGGCCTGATTTTGCAATCTGTCATGATCTGTCCCAACTTGGACTGAATCCACCTCTTGGCAAGCCCAGTCTGTGAACACAAGGTTGGCAAAAATAAACTATCCCAAAACCTGTTGGTAGATCTAGGGTTAAGTTTATGATAGAGATTTGGAACATCTACGGTCGTTCATGCGGGGTCCAACAAACACAACTGGGGGCACTACTTTGTTAGTTGGTTATAGTTATACCAAATTATGTAGCAACACCATACTTATTATCATGCTTATAGAAACAAATATGTGTTGTCACAACACCATAGTTATAACTATCACTATCATAGTTGGTAAAACCCAACCCATTGAGCTGTAATTTTCCAAGCAGTTTGTTGATGGGTGTTACCCTATTGATGGTGAAATCTGAATGGTTCCCTTGTAATCCCATGATATCTTCATTTTTGTGGGTTAGATCAACATTTTTTTGTTTGTTGAATTACTATCTTATCATCATATCATCATTATTACTCCCATTCTATAATCTATATAATTGAAATTGATTGGACAATCAACAACAATGGGATTTATGGATAAAATAAACAGGATATCAGCACTGTTTCTCCCATTCATCCCCATAGTTCCGTTCTAATCCCTTTATCACCGTTGAATGCCTCATCATTAAAAAATCACATTACTCCCACGCTCCTATTGACCCCCAAAATTTCAGGGGTACAGTTATGACCCTTTACCAGAAATATCAACTTATATCCAGTTATAAGTCAGTAACTCACCCCAGTTATGGAATTATAACGCCATTGTTCAGCAGATATAGCTGGTAAAGGGCCGTAAGTGTATTAAAAAACCAGTGGGATTACTGTAATCCCCAATATATTGGGTAGTAGAATCCCCTACAATCATCCATCCCCGTTTTTTTCTAACTCATCTCCCCGTCACAGGCCGTGCCGCTCGACCAACTTAGCCTCCCAACGGCTTGGAGAAATCGTGGCGACTTGCACCAATCTCTGCGGCAAAGTCTCCGAAGAGCCTGACTCTCTCGCAATGTTTGTGATTTAACGGGATTTCATGGTCATTTTATTGTGATTTTGTGGCTAATGGAAATTGAATGAAATTTAGATTTCATGGCGATTTTATGGTACTTAAACGGTAATTCAATACGGTTTTACAGTGAATTCATGATATAACTCGGAAACAAGGGTCTGGTGCCCTTCCATCGGCTGTCCGTGGTTCAACATAATGACCTACCTCAGGAGGTGAAGGCAAATCAGTATCACCAGGCATGGCTTCCAGCCTGAAACAGGCCATGAAAATTGTTGCCTCTGGCGGCAGCGCTCCAACTTGTCGCTTAGGTATTGTCTGTCCCAAACATCCAATATGGGATTGCTTCCCTTTCTGGGCGGACCAGCCCAGCATGAGGATCAGCATGATCATGAGGATCACCATGACCATGCAGAACAGCATGACCAGGAGGACGAAGACCATGAGGCCTGCGACCTTTTGAGTTGGCTAGGCTTTCCCATCCTGGATTGTCATAATCCGCGATATACAGGTGTAGTACAACTTTCTGCAACCATCAACCAACAGGGGTTTTGAACATTGCTCAAATGCTGAATCAAAAGCTTACCATACCCTCTGGTAAATCCACATTGGTATACAGAATGGAGTCCTCTAGTAAAAAGTTGGTTTATAAACCCATCTAACTCTAGTTTTCACTAACGCAACCCCCGGATTTTCCATACAGTGGAAAACAAACTTGCCTATCTTGGGGGCACCAGGTTGTACCATGTAATCATATCATTTACCTAGAAAGGTCGTTCAGTAGGGTGGCCCCTTTATAGATAAGCCAATCCTGACTAGGATTTGAATGGGTGCTATAACCAAATACTATAACCTTGTGTGTTCTATGTGGAAAATCACCAATTAGAATTGATTAATGAGTTATTGAGTGCATATACATATATATATATATGTATATATATATATGTATATATATATATATGTATGTATATAATCATATATGGATATATACATATATATTTGTGTATATACAACAGTTACTGTAAAACAAATACAATCTAACTTTTGAGAATAATCACAATGTTATTCTAGATTAATTTATGGTCTAATTCAATCATAATCATCAGTGAGCAAGTAAGCAGTGTTCAAAATCCTCCGTCGTCCATCAGATTCCCCATTCACTTTCATATCTATTCCAATAATCATTCCCATCACGTATCCCCAATATTCCTATTATATTCCAATAGATGGGGGATTTTCCATTGATAGAGAATTGACCAAGAATCATTTCATTCCCCTTACATTCCCCAAATACCTTCCCCAAATATATTCCCGTTCATATAGCTTTAGCAGCCACTGCGCCCTGACGACACAAAAAGCGTGCACCTGGACCCGCCCAGGGACGACTTTAGGCCCACCATGGCGGCTGGTACCTGCGCGGGTCAAACAAAATAATATCAACTCGGGGATGCAGTTCCACTCGCCATTTTAATAAGGAACATATGGGAAATTGATGATCATCCATTGGATTGTATTCAGATATCCTATTTTCAGACCCAAATTTTAGTGCATGGGTAATATTTCACCATAGTTGCAGAGGTTATATCCAAACTTCTGGAGAGTATTAGTCATACCCAAAAGTGGATTTGCTAAAAAGATACACATGATAAGAAGGGTATCAAATCGAAAGTGGTTGATGGAGTTGATCCAGGGTGTATATGTATGTATATAACCATATATAACCATTGTTTGTAGGGATTACATCATGTTACATCCAGATATCTTGGGGTTATTACCATGGTTTTACCCATCAGAAATTGATTCGTTGACCCTCACTTAACCGGACTATAACCCATAAAAAAGGGGGAACATGAGCAAATTCACATCTTCATGGACAACTTGATGGTCTAGTAGATAAAAAAAGGTATGATTATGAGTATGAGTTTAAATTGGGTACCCAAAAAAATGGATTGTCAATATCAAGCATGAATATACATGGCCGAAATCTGCGGTCCCATGCAGTTGGGCTTGAAGTTTCGACCGCCATAGATCTTTGTGGAACCTACCCTTTGGTAAACTAAGAGTTTGCTATTGAAAATGGCCATAGAAATAGTTGATTTTCCCAGTAAGGATTGTGATTTTCCAGTTCGCTATGTTAGTTTACCAGAGGGTAGATAGCAACAATGCTGGATGCCTCTGGTAATTTAACGTAGCTATATGTAGCTATGGGGAAAAAAATAGCACAGTTTTAATAGGTGAATAATCCATAAAAGGGCCATGTTCCACACCTCTGTTAAATAACCAGAGGGTGTAAGGATATACCAGCTACACAAAGAGCTTGCATCTGAGAGATCTCTTCACTTGAAGAGTTCACATCATTCAAATTATACGCAAATCAAAACATGACGGTGTAATCTGCAAGTCAAGGAAATCATAGCTGCATAACTGCAAAATGTAACCACTCGAGTACTGGCGATCCAGTTGTGTAAAGCACATATCCGATTATATGTATATATATATATATATATATAGAGATTGTATCATACCACTGTTTAGTGCATAACATATTGACAAATACGTGCCCAATGTACCCATACAATCAATTACAATCATATCTGTATAAACACATACATGTACTACAAATATACATGTATCTATCTATCTATCTATCTGTCTATCTATCTACCGTATCTATCCTATCTATCCTATCTATCCTATATGTCCTATCTATCCTATCTATCCTATCTAGCCTATCCAACCTATCTATCCTATCTATCCCATCTATTCAGTATATCCTATCTATCCTATATTTCCTTATTATCCTATCTATCCTATCTATCCTATCTATCCTATCTATCTTATCTATCCTATGCATCCTATCTATCTTATCTTTTACTATGCTATCGTGTCTATCCTATCCTATCCTATATATGCTATGCTATGCTATTCCCTTGATCGCCCTCTCCCTATAAATATATATATATATATTATATAGTACATGTATATAATCATATATGTATATGTATCATGCATACGTGTAAAAAACTTTTCATGTATAATTCTATTAGAACTGAACCAACATAAATCGACCACACATGCCTCGTCCGGTGCATGGGCGCCGCTTAAAGCGGCCCCGTGGCGGTTGCAACGCAGCGCACCCGACGGCTGGTGTTGTGATCCGCAGCGGATAGATTTGAAAGATAGGTAAGATCTTTTGAAAGATTGTGACTATTTGAAAGATAAATTAGATAGATTTTCATGGATAACATGCATAATAAAAAGAGAACGCAAGGTCACAGTAATATTACGGAAAGTAAGATCAGATAAGGCAAGAAAGATAATGTAATAATATAGGATAATATGACTTACAATTAGAGTATATTACATATGGATATATCCATAGATAGATAATGATAGATAAAGAACTGATGGGCATCTGGCTCAGTATCAAAATGCATTAGCTTTGTGTGGATGCATATAATATATGTATACACATGCAGTTACATAATGTTACATACACATACATACAACCCAACGGCAAACTAGTTCTGCGTGGTAACATGGGTGTAGGCCAACACCCTTCCTACATCTGGATGTGCTGGGTACATGGTTGAGAAAACTAGCACTGCCTTGCGAAACCTACCATGGACGTTTTACATAAAACATTCAGTTACACAGGATCCAAGAATAGAGCCTTCCTTCATGTAATTTCTCCCTGAAATCAACCCAGTCACAACTAGCAAATAGCTGGAACATGCTGGATTTCGGCACCCCCTTATCATTCTTGCGGCAAATCACCAGACTTCAACAAGCTGAAACAAGGTCCTGTCATAGGCAAACTTGCATGGGCCCTTGTCGTTGGCTGGGTACAGTAGAGGTGAATATATCTTCGTCATTCTTCGGCACAAGACAGTCTTAAGGTACCCAAGCTAAACATAGTTATTGTTCGTCCGGAATTCAGTACTTTTACCAATTTGGGGGTTGACCCACATTTGAGTATGGGTGAAGCTGTTGGGTAAACACATGTTTTCTTCCTAAATGACAATGGTCAATCGGTACCTTTTGCGTCATCATGCCTCATCCATGCCCATTTCACTTTAAAAGGACATAAAAGGACGATCAAACATGGCTTGCTGGAAAATCCGAGGATCAAGTGTTTTCGCAGCAATAAACCTCCATCTAGTGCGAGGATTTCCTAGCTAGCGATGTTGGATTGTCGAAGGGTGCAGTTCGTGTTGGTTCAACTTATTCAATACTCAAATCACCTGTTTTTGGTGGTTGTCAAGAAAGATGTCATATGTTCCACCATGGTTGATGATTAAACTATATAAGGGTTTGTTGCCTCATTCTCAATTCTCTCTCTGGCAATCAAACATGGCAATGCGAAATCACAGTTGAGATTTGATTTCCCATTGCCACAATGTGGGGCCCACAAGATAGCTAAGTTGGTTTATAACTCCAATAACTATGGTTTATGGTAGTGATAACTATAGTATTCATGGGGTTTATAAACCAACTTATAACTGGGGGATTTCCCATTGCCATGTTTGACTCTCTGAGGTGTCATCATCATCTCCTGAACCCCGACCCATCTTTTCCGACACTTTGCAATGCTACGATGCCACGCATCACCGGGCCTGATGGTGCCATCGGCGGAGTTCAACGTGGAACTCCCAAACAGATGGGGTTTGGGATAATGTGGTACAACATGGTACAACCAAAAGTAACACCAACCGCAACCCCAAGGAATTAACATGAATGGATTGTATACATCATCCCAAACTGGAGGTTTGTTTTTTTTCTGTTTACCACATTAGATGATTTTCTGAATTTGGATATGGTCATCAATATAGGTTCCATGCTCAGGCAGTGCTGGGTGGACAGCCCCCTCTGTGTTAAGTCCCAACAGGTTTGCATAAAAACATCCGCCTTAAACTTGCTACAATGTGGGCACCCGCAGTTTTTAGTTGGTTTATAAACATTTATAAACATTTATAAACCATCTGAATCTAGCAGAATACTTCTAAGTATACTTCTAACTACCAGAGTTACCCCAGTTTTCCGAGTTGTAAACTTACCTATCAAACGATGGCTCCACCTAGTATGGCAATGTCTTGTTGCTGTCGCTAGGCTGCCCCGTTCTTCAAATCAATTGATTACCCTCTGGTAAACTAACATAACTATGGAAAATCACCATGTTTAATGGGAAAATCCACTATAAATGGCAATTTTCAATAGCAAACTGTTAGTTTACCAATTTTTTTCACAGGTTTCTCTGTGCAGCCACCATGCTGGTCACAAATTCCACAACTTTCATTGGTTCCATCTCCAATCACCAGTTCTTCTTCATCTCGAAGCATCTCCACGCAAAACATGACGATAGCTAGTGATATTTCCAAAATTTGATTGGTCAAATCATCATTGTTTGATGGTTGAATCACAGTTTTGCATTGGTCACAATTTTTGCTGGTTAAATCACATTAGTTGATGCTTTAGTCACCATCTTTGCTGTTTCCATGCTCTTATTGGTTCCATCCCAATCTCTCTGCGGGTGTGGCCTTTGGCTTCGCCTTGGGCTTGGCCTGCCAGATTTTTTTTTCAAAAAATCTGGGAATGGGGGGGATGGGTCAAAAGCATACAGTTAAAGCCCCAAATACGTGATATTTTTTATGATGATGAATGGTGATTACTTTTGGTTAATGGTGCTTAATAGTGGTTAACCAATTATTTACTTGAGCAATGAAAAAATATATTATTTGTTTGCATTGTGGATTTTTGGTATCACATGTTTATTAAGCATTATTTGGAAGACTAAACATCCATTAACCAGTTAGTTTAGGGTACCTAGGTCTTCGATCCAGTCGTAAAGCACGTGAACTCAAGGTCTTTTCCGTGCCAACGAAATGTTTTCAACCCATCAACCACCGAAAGTGGCTCATGGAAAATGATGAGATCATTGTCATGGAACATGATTTGGGAACGGATCTGCCAAACACGGGTTTTTCGGATCGGGAAATTGATGAGATGACCGGATGCAAGTCTGACCCATTACCATTTTCACTACCTGGAAAAGGTATATCTCTTCAGAGACTTACAGGGTTCACGTCAGATTTCACGACCCATACCCAGAGCTCCCGCAACTTTTGGTGGATTCTATCTGAAAACTTACAGTATCAACATCTGGTTTGGGATTAGATTCCTTGCGTGATCCCCCGTCCAAAAAAAACAGTGTTCGTTCATCATTTAAACCTCTCATACCTTGTTGGGGAGTTCATGATGAAGAACACCTGTGGGCCAAAAAGAAATCATAACATAGCACATGAGGCATTGAACACTGTAGCAAACAAACTATGAACGCAGCTGACACTACTATTCATCATAATAACACCAGTATTGAGTCAGGACAGTCCAAATTTCCAAATTCAAAGCAATATTTAAATCATAGTGACAAGGATGATTGCCGTTTATGTTTTTTTTGTATGGGATATTTATGGGGAGCGCCACTTACAATATGGGTCATCATGATCCTCCTTCGCATCAACAGAACCCCCCCAGGTCACCTTGGGCTCTGCAGGCTCCGCTGGTGCCTGGTTTAGTGACTGATTTCATCTGGTTAGTGGAGAACTTGGTGGTTGAACCACTCAAAATTCTCGGTACCTTATGAGGATTTCCAAAAAATGGTGAGATTACAATATATTACTTTTCTTCGAGTGATCCCCACCATGAGACTTTCTTTGGCATATAGTGTGATACAGATTTTGACATAACTTTCTGGCAAAACTTTCTGGCAGGGA
>BGPT01002702.1:974-45527 GCA_003297045.1 Symbiodinium sp. clade C Y103 | reverse complement strand
AGACCGAAGGTCTCTAGATTTCATCAGAGTTGTCCTCTCCTCCTCTTCTACTTGGCATTCTATCTGGCATTCTTTCTGACATTCTATCTGGCATTCTATTTGGCATGTATTCTGACATTCTTTCCGATATTCTTTCTGGCATTCTATCTGGCATTCTTTCTGGCATTTTATCTGGCATTCTATCTGGCATGTATTCTAANCCGATATTCTTTCTGGCATTCTATCTGGCATTCTTTCTGGCATTTTATCTGGCATTCTATCTGGCATGTATTCTAACATTCTTTCTGATATTCTTTCTGCATTCTATCTGGCATTCTTTCTGGCATTCTTTCTGGCATTCTTTCTGGCATGTATTCTGACATTCTTTCTGGCGTTCTATCTGGCATTCTTTCTGGCATTCTGTCTGGCATTCTTTCTGGCATTCTATCTGGCATTCTATCTGGCATTCTTTCTGGCATGTATACAGGTTGAANCGAGGAAGCACGAGGAGGAGGAGAAGGAGGAGGAGGAGAAGGTCCACCCCCCGTCAGCTGTGATAAAATCTAGTAACCCTCACCTGGCAGGTGGGGAATTACAATGGACAAAAACTGGTGATAAAAGATCAAAACTAGGATTTAAACCAAAACTGGTCAAAAGTGGTAGTTTACGTATTTTTCAATACAAGTCGCTGCCACTTTGAGCCAATATCTGACCACCTTCTGGAGATGTCATGGGAATATGAAGCAACCAACACGGGGTGCAGACCTTCATGTATTTGGGTTTGTCTGAGAATATGGTACCTCTAAATCCATTGGTTAATGTTTCTTTTCTAATTAAATGGCCATTAAGGTATACCCTATTTTCAGACAGACCCATTTATCAAATAGAAACTGCTTGTCGTTTATGATCAGCCTAGAAAATACGAAAGCCATCGGGAATGATCATTTTCAAATAGGAATTCAACAAACTTAATTTTGAATTCCGAAACTAGCAGATCTACTGGGGCTCATCATGACCTCTCCATGTCTTGCACTAATCCCTTCAATCAAAATCCCACTAAGGTTACTAAGGTCTAGAGTCTAGAACAAATCTGCCTGCCATTTAATTGGATTTCATATCTTCAGATCCTTAGGCCAAAAGAAACAGTTGCGAATGACTAAGAAATCATGTTTCGTCCACTTCCAAGTGTATCCAACCCAATTGTGCAACCCAATTGTGCAAGAAAAGCAGTTGCTTCGCAGACACAATTCTGACATGGAATTCCATGTGTTCCTTGTTGGATGGCACCGTCCTCAGGTATCCCTTCTGTCAGCACTCTTGCATGGAAGCCCAACAGTACGGGAACACATGTGCCACGGTGAAAATATCGTGGAGTACACTCATCCCATCATTAGGGATTCCTCATAGCATCCCCTCTATGAATGGCGAGATTGCCTTTTTCTTTTATGGGGAAAACATTGGAAAACACACCATGTTTTGACCATGGCACATTTTCTTGGGAGTGATTGGGAAAACACACCATGAGTCGCTGGCAGACCCCGAGAAATGAGAAAGGTTGCCTAACCTGGTGGGGGGTTGTTTCTACAGAACATGGAAGTACGGGCATAGATGAAGTTACAATTCAAGAACTTAGATGCCTTACGTCATATATTCTAATTAATATTTATCTGGTTAGAACATTATATATATATATATAACTATACACCTCCAATTCACATAGCAAATACAAGTGGTATCGAACTACAGTAGCCATATCTACCGCCATCCAGTCGGTTTACCCCGTACGGGAGCTTCCATGCCCAGCACCTCTGCAGAAACTTCTGATCCCTGGTTTCGCAGTGGCGAAGAGGCGTCACGGCATTTGACACATGACATACCCAGAGGTTGGTGGGTGAGCCATGCATTCACACAAACAAAAACATGATTATAGATACAGTAAAATGATACTTGTGATGTTCTTCAATCTTGATAATGATTATATGTTATCAGACACAATGACACAATTACCTGACATGATCATGATAATAACAACAAGATATCATCGCCATTGTTGGATGCAACATATCTGCCTTCCCCTAATCAAAATTGCCTTGGTGTTGAATCTATTCATTTGGGGTCCCTCAGTGGGGTATTTCGTGTCAAATGGATAGTATCAATTGAAAACAAACAGCCAGAGTACCCTCTGGTTATTTAACATAGCCATGGAAGCCATGGCCCATTTAGTTACATGATAACAATGGTGATTTCCCTATTAAAGATGGTGACTGTCCATGGCGAACTGTTAGTCATAACCAGAGGGTAATATCAGTCACTAACATCCCCTGAAGTATTGGCACTATCTCGCTGATTTCGGAGCCTTCTGGTAGGACCAAAATGGTCCGAAATCTGCATTGGTGTCTCTACAGTGCAGCCGAATCAAATGGAAGCAGCCCAATTTTTGCCAGTGATTTCAACATGTTGGAATCATTGAAATGAATAAACCAAGAAGTACAATCTGGTTGTTTGACATAGCCATGGAAAATGGCTAATTTTGGATGATTTTCCCCTTCAAACCTCCATTTATAGAAATTTTCCATGGCTATGTTGAATAACCAGAGGGTACAATCTGCCCAACTGACATAGACTCCGGATTGGAAGACACATTTCCTCGAAATTAAAAAGTGATTCTGAGGGTCAAACCACTGGTTGGTTGGGGATGTTTACCCCACGGATTGTGGCCCCAAGATAGCGAAGTTGGTGGAGAACTTGAACAAGCTGGGGTTTATGGGAGTTATAACTATAGTTGTTTATGGTATTATAAACCATAAGTTAACTATCGTTGTTTAGTTGTCTATGGGATTATAAACCAACTTGTAACACCAGTTGTAACTATAGTTGTTTATGGGATACTAAACCAACTTGTAACACCTTGTAACTGGGGGGCGCCCACATTGAAGGATTGTGAGTTTATTCAGAATGAATATCGCCCCAACAACCCTCAATTAAAATCACATGAGGTGAATATGTTGCCTTGGGAATGTTCACGATCAGTGGTCGCACCACCTACTGGGCGAACCGTGATCATTCCAAAATAAAGACTGCTTCTATGCTCATTTGGGTGGTTTATTCCCATTGTACTTGGCTTCTCCAAATGATGGCTAAACATATCAAACAATCTAGATACATTACACATAATCAATTTTCCTGAAATAAGGACATTGGGGGTAGTTGTCCCCTACGAATCATGATCACAGTTATTACAGTGACGTCGCAGTGAGGTCGTTATTGCTCCACGGGATCTTCTGGGTTGTTGGTAGTACAACGGTGTACAAGGTACCCTCTGGCAAACTAACATAACTATGGAAAATCGCCATTTTTGATGGGAAAATCCACTATTTCTATGGCCATTTTCAATAGCAAACTGTTAGTTTACCAGAGGGTACCATGCTGTGCTCCCTGTTTCTGGACTTTATTCCTCCATCACGACACCATGCCAAGAACAGCGGAGCACTCCGATTTCCGGCCTCAGCTTCCCGGCTCTTCGCCTGCATAATGCGAGACAAAACTGAAGGGAACAGGATCCTGTTGGAAGATACTTAACATTTTCCATTGAAAAGGGTCTGGAAGAAAAGGGACTCTACAGCAAAATCTCATGGTATTGGAAACCATATTTGGGTGTGTCTAAAAATAGGGTATACCCCCAATGAAATAGCCATGGAACATGGGGATAATGATCAGCAAAACCATTGGGTTTAGAGGTACACGACATTTTCAGACAAACCTCTAAACCATATTTCTAAACCCCAATGTCATTTCGAAACCATTGTTCGTTTACTGAAATAGACATTTTCATCAGCAAAAACATGGTTCATTTTTCATAAAGATCATTGAATATGGCCCATGGCCCGTAAGGGGTCTCCATGAGATGAAGCATGTGCCTTGGACCTCGAGACTGTGTTGATCAAAGTCCCAGATGTCGACTTGAGAGAAAGAAACAGAAAGCGAACACAACGTTGAGGATGTCAATAGACTAAAACCATGTGATCTCTCTGGCATTACCTCCTATAGATGTAGATAGAATTTCCATCGTGCATAATATAGGTTTGGCACTTTACAATCACACTAACTTTGCACCAAGATATCATTCCTTGGACAAAACAAATGGTTCAGCTGTTGGCACCTAACGGACTTTCCGCAGAAAGCCACGACAGCGCAAAAAAAGAAGTGGTCTTGGAATGTCCACATCATTTCCTTGGATTTTCATGACATTTCCCAGGTTTTCCAAACATTTCTCCAGATTTTTATCACATTTTCCCTGGACTTTCCCCAAGTTGGAGACAACAAAGTCTACTTAAATTGGGGAGAAGGCCATCTTTGCTCTTTATGACGAGAGACTCATTATGACCGCATGACTTCATGACTTGAGTCCGTACTGAAGGTCAGCTGAGAAACAGCACACAACACATGGCTACTGATAGATACCCAATACATTGATGGGTACTGTGTTTACGCTTTTCTGGCAAATGATAAGCCATTATATAAGCTACCAAACCAAGATCTATCCAGTACCTTATGCTTTGCTGACTAGACTGTTCACCATTCTCAGTCCTTAACTTCATTCCAAAAACAAACCAGCTCTACTTAGATCAATAAGTTTGAAAGCAAGGATCAACCTATAGTTGAACCGTCCAGGATTGTGTATATGGATCATAAAAGCAATCACGCCGAGTATGAATACTGTTGGTTGTCGTCATTTTTGATTCCATAAATGAGGGGCCACCCAAGTCGTTCGTTTGAAACCCCATCTAAGTTTAGATGAATCATATCTACTACAGACCATAGTTAACCTATCTATGAACCAACCTACCTATAGAGCCCCTTCGCTCCTATCAAGCCACAACAAATTGGAGACAGTTGATTCAACTGGACTCAAACAAACCCTCCAACCACCCGCTTGTTTGGGCAACGGCACCTGGTTCATGCCAAACATGACACCCACCAAGGTGGTACCGACCTGGTCAGTAGGTGCAGTTTTTCTATGGGATCCACAGATTAACTGGTGAGATGACTCTGTAGGTAGAATGTTTCAAAACATATATATTATATATATAT
Source organism: Symbiodinium sp. clade C Y103 (assembly GCA_003297045.1). Lineage (NCBI taxonomy): Eukaryota > Dinophyceae > Suessiales > Symbiodiniaceae > Cladocopium > Cladocopium sp. clade C. The sequence continues at coordinate 40,457 of BGPT01002702.1, read as the reverse complement.
CTTGGTAAATTATAGTAATTCACTAATTTGGGGATGATTCCCTATACTAACCATATATTCCAGTGAGGTCACAGTGAGGTCGTTATAATTTACCCAGATATATATAATATTTTTTATAACATTCTGCCAGTATATGCACACCAGTGTATGTAGGCACTGCGCAAACATCTTATGTCTGGATGAGTTGCAATACTTCACCAACCTGAAGTGTGGCGCCATTTTTGGGATAGTTGCCCCAATCCAAACCATCCAGAGACGTCGCCTTTTGTGAGGTCGGTCGCCATGCCGCAACAGAATTCATCCACTCAGATGACATCCGGATCTTGATGTCCGCTTCGCTGGGATCCTAAATCATTAGTTGGCCAGTATCAGTTAGATAGTAAATCCAAGAGTTCGGGTTTCAGTATATAGGTAAACCATGATGAATTACCTATAAATGGGCCATTTTCCATAGCAATCTGTTCAATAACCAGAGGGTGACCCACCACTTTATGGCCCAGTTCTCACGAAAAGCGCTAGGGAGGAGCCAAACTTCAGCTGAGAAGCGAAGATTGTCATGGCAATGAGCAAGGCAAAGTCCAGTTGCGCCTTGGTTTCATAGCAATTAACAACATAAACAGCAAAGATGGTGGAAGGTGGTGGTTTGACTGGCCTACATAACCATAAACGACCAATAAAAAGGTGATTTCATGTGATTGAACTAAATAGATACTAATTCAATGGATTGGTTAATGGGAACATTTACAGGATACCCCTATATTTCATGGGAAAATCCATGGTTTCCTGCAGATTTTCCCTTAAACCAATCCAATGACTAATTCAATCCAATACATGTTCAATATGGGTATGAGTCATGGCACCCTCGGACCCGGATGGTACCCAAGTTGTAGATTTATGGTGGATTTATGGATGTGAATAAATCCACACTGATTCATAGGTGTTGACCCATCCCCATGTTGAAACCAAGCAAAAATGCTGAAAACGGGTGGTATCACGGGCCTAACCAAAAAACAAAGCGTGATTTATAACATGACTTAATCCAATAAAGAGTCTGGATGATCAACAGATGGGATTCAGCTGGGTTTTGTCCAAAAATGAGGTATAACCCAAGATTGTTGTTTTTATTTGAAACATGTACAGGAGGTAATCCTAGGTTTTGCAGTTTCATAAATAAAACAACTTAGTATTCAGCAAGTATCTTTTGGGTATGGGAATATGTACACACCAGTTCCGACTTGTACTTCCTGTATGAACATATAAATAGATTTCAAAAAAAAACTTTGGCGAAGACACCCTTTTCCGGGCTGGCCCGGTGACACTGATAGGACAGGGTGCCCCACCTAGCTGGGTTTTGCAAGTCCTACTGGGATTTCATGCTATCCTGTGCGTTCCATCAAAACGGAAACAGAAAAAACACAACATCTACGACTATTCTCAATTATCCAGAAATAATTGATCCACTATTCACCTACTTTACCTAGGACCATCTTCGAAGCTGCTTACCCTACAGTAATCAAAACCGGCGCTTCAAAATGCCCGATTGGCATCATTTACATTTTGAATCATTTAGATACTTAGTATGTAGATCATTTTTCCACAGCTATTTTTGCTTAGCACAAGGTACGAGAACTGAAACCCACATTCTGAATGGTACTCCAATCCCAATGTTGGGCAATTTTTTGCGGGAGGCAGGCCATGCTGTCCGTGCACTTGCAACCAAGGGTGCAGTCATCTCGGCACAGAACACCTGAGCACGAGTTCATCAGCCACTTCCTGATGGCCTTGCAGCCAAATCCGATGCAGTTTGTCCATCCCTTGTGGCTAGGTCAACATCTGCACCAGATTCAATGAGAATGATCCCACTTGCCGGGCGCCAGGCGGGACCATATGTAGATATCCAATAATCTATTTCAAAAGAATATGAATATATTATTTTTTTTTGCCGTTGCGTCAAGTCGAAGGTGCTCAAAAGAGAATCTGAGCACCTTCGACTCGACACAACGGCAAAAAAACATAATATATTCGTATTCTTTTGACAACGTCAAGATGGCCTTCTGATGCGGCAAGATACATCGGCGTGTATCCCTGAACCGTTGTCAGCTGATCCTTGCTGGCGCTGACCTCAACCAGAAGGCGGAGAATGTCATATCTTCATCAGCACCTGCCTCAAGCAAAATCTCTGTAGCTGTCAAATGTCCCACCTCAGCTGCATGGTGCAGTGGAGTTTTCCCAGTTTCATCTGTAATGTTGGGATTGCGCGGTCCTTGCAGCAACTCTTCAAGTGCCACATGGAACTCGTTCTCCCTGGATGCAGAGATGATTTGCTAGTCTTTTTCCCTATCAGCCGGCCAAAATTCCAAGACCAGCAGCTGAAGTTTCGTTGAAGCCAAGCCAAAGACCTCGTCATCTCGAATCTTGGTGTCATCTTTCCAGAGTGTCGAAACCTGGAGTCGCCAATCCGGGCGGCCAAGCAGCGCTTCACTGCCTTAGCCGATTGATCTTCGAACTCATCAGGATCAAGAAGTGCCAACGTCTCCCCCGAGACTGCAGAACACACCTCCATTGCCATGGCTGCTGTACGCACTATCTTTGACTTGAAAATCACCCGCAAAAACACACAGATTGGACATGGAATGTTGTTAGAGCATCTTAGATTCATTGGATTGGTTAAAGGGAAAATTTACAGGATACCCCGTCATATTTCATGGGAAAATCCATGGTTTCCTGTAAATTTTCCTATTAACCAATCCATTGATAGATCTATCATTCAGGTTCCTTCGCAATTCTCTGACACTTGCACAATCCACTGGATCATTTTGACCCAGCGACTGGGAACCAACTGCTGCGAACAGTGGCCTAGGCCCGGCCAAGCTCAGGATTTCCCAGGAAATGGATGGAAACGGTATGAATAAGTTGTGGCTTTTTTGACGTTCACCATGTTACACTTGGACGATCTTGGATGTGCATCCCAGTTGGCAGGTAAGTAAGCAATCACCATGATTTTTTACCAAGTCATGTGTGGGATATACCGTATACCAGTTTCACATGGCTTACTGATCACTTACGAATTGGGATGCACCCCAAGTAACTCATCCCAACTCCAAATCCAAGGATGCCAATAATATGACATGAGTTTTCCCATTCAGGCTCAAACTGATTCAGGTGCCTGTTGAAATCCTCATTTCTTGGTGAATCAATCCCTAGTTTCGCTGCTGGCAAACTTCTTCAACCACTTTTCAAAGCATAATTTTTCATGATTGAACATGGTTCAACCACATTTTTACAGCAAAAAACTCCAGCATTTTCCAGCCATATCTTTACTTCTACCTCAACCTCCAGATGCTTCCAGGGTCCCAGGCATCATGCCGTGCTTGGGTATCGACCTTGGGGCGGTCCAGGGGACACTTTCCATGGCTGTTTCGGCCCGGTTTCTGACAGATCCAGGAGCCCCAAAATTCTTCAAATTTGGTGTATCTGCTCACCCATCCAACGGCACATCCATGATTTTTGTACACCAGTGAAGCTAGTTACAAATCAACTTACCTACTTGAAAGGGTCAAAAAAGCAACATATGGCCAAACTCCAGGCTTTTGAATCTTATGAATGCGGTACACCTGTACACTTGATAGAGTGAGGACCTTTTTTTTCGGTTGGGAGGTATGATGTTCGACATCTTCCAGTTACTAGATCCATCTAGATCCTACATGTTTGCTGGGGATGCAAGCTCGGCTCTGACTGCAAATATCTACTTGGCTCCTACGTTAAAACAAAAGATTCTTTTAGCTGACAGCTTGGTTCCCAGTTTACGCAGTTGTCTTCCAACTTCACTCACATGTGGAAAAAGACACTGGTGGATTTTAGCCGGGTAATAGCACTTCTGGGCTGAACTTTGTAAACTGAACACCACTCAACTCAACCCTCAGTTCCTGGGTTTATCCTTTCCTCCTTTGAATTGGTGGCTGCCCCAATACCTTCACTACAAAGATCTACAAAGTGTGTATTGTTTGGAGCCGAATGACATCAATTGCGTCATTATGTTCGATACAATTTCCAAGCCTTCCGCTATCTTTAATCGTTAGATTGTTTTAAAGGAACATTGAAACCGGAAACCTGGATCAATTTCACGGCAAGAGTTGGCCAGTCTTCCCTTCATCGCCACAACCCCCGTAAACGTTCAGAAAAAAAAAAAACGACTCGACTCTTCCAAGCCATCTTTAAAATGTTTGACATCATATCCCCCAAGTGTTTCACCCTATCTTTACAGAGCATAAACCAGAGCTTAAACCATGGCAAACTATGGTCAGAGCACCATGTTTTATCAGTTTTCATCATTTTTCATGGCCTTCCCAGTGGGTTGAGGGCGTCCAAAACTGCCCCCAGTGGGCTCTCACCCAAGGTCAAGGCACAAGATACGGCTTCCCCTCGGGGTCAATGCGCATCGCCTCCCCATCAGAGCACAACTCGGAACGGAAGTCGCCCTTGTACCTACCGCGTTGCGCAGGTGGGGATCTCATACCAGGAGCCAGTGATTCTGGCAGTAACGCCACAGTTAAATGCCACAGTTAAATGCCCGAAATACCAGATATTTTTATATTTCGATGGTTTTAAATGAGGTACAGTAATTTGTCGAGTTGTTTTTGCTCAATTTCAAGCATTTAATCTCAGTGTAGCGATGGGGCGGTATCCGCCTTCTTTGGCCCATCACCACACTAGCTCAAGAATCCCATGAAATATGCCCCGACGAGTCTAAAGGGAATATGACCCACGATCACCATGAACTGACTAACCATGGTCCATCGAAGCATTACATAGTTTTTTCACCATTTTTTGTCGATTAGTTCCCATGTTTTCAGCATGTTTGATGGTTGAACCACCACTAAAGCTGCAGAGGTTTCCCCATCAGCGGCACATGGTGAAGGAACTCAAGGGACTCCGATGATGCACCTGGCGGTGCGCCTCATTTCTTCGGGTCAGATTCACCCCATTAACTTCATGCATAATTTCCATAAACCACAGTGATACTAGTTATAAAATCTTATAAAACCAAATGTTGAAATTCTGGGGGACCCACCTTGTATGTTTCGGCATATTATATGTATGATAAACACATGTGTAATGATATATGTAGTGTATATACATACACAAACGTCCAACAATGATTTTGTTGCTTCTGTGTCCTGAACTATTTTTTTTGTTCCCGCTGGCCGTGTGGCCTTTTGGCCACCCAGGTAGGAAGACCAGATGCGATTTTTGCTGCACAAATGGATGGAGGAACAATTATGATATTTCAACAACCACTCGTTCTTCTCAATGAAGAGAACTTGGCCCACTTGGCAACTATAAACTAGATCTGAACAAAATGGAGACAGCTTGCATATCGCATGTCGTGTTGATTAAAGCATCCATGACTGTGGCCGAACATCCAGAGCAGGGAGATATCACCCAGGCAGAAGAAACAGGTACCTACAAGAAGGACACATACAAGGTGGGTGCCCAGAGATAGATGGGTTGTTATATAACTACATAGGAAAATTGGCGTTTATGGTAGTTACAACTATAGATATATTTCATAAACCAACAGACATAACTAGGGGGGCCACATTGTAGGAACGTGTCTCACTTAGATACATTAGATGACATTGAGAGGCGTGGTCAATGAACAAATGATGTGAGGGGCACCCCAAATCGCGCGCACTCTCAATGCCAATACACAACCAAAGTCAACGGAATTGACATTTGCAAGTGGAATTTCTGCAACTACCCTCTGGTAAACTAACATAGCTATTGAAAATGGCCATTTATAGTGGATTTTCCCATTAAAAATTGTGATTTTCCCCATAGTTATGTGGCTGTTTACCAGAGGGTACCTAGCCATTTTGATCCGTACTTGCCAAGAAATCATCCCACCGAATTGCTAATTTGCTGTCCTCCAACCATGGTGAACACATATGATCCCCGCATCCCCACCCCCTCGTCAGCTCCAAGAAAGGACGCGACCTATGCAGCAAGTCTCGTGAAGGAAGCTTCAGACTGGTCAAAAATTTTCATGGAATTGGGATTAAGCCTCAAACATGTGGCTTTAACATGCTTTAACCATCAATAATCGGGATGTGATTCAACCATCAAAAAAATGTTGTAACCATAAAACGTGGCGATTCAACCATCACAATTGGGGATTTTACTATGAAACAAGGTGATTTCACCACCAAACAAAAAAAACATGATGAATGTGAGAATGCCAACTATAATTGTCAGTATATTCATTGGTGAAGGATGATTGGTCAGTATCATGGAAAGCAACTGCAACACTGATGAAGGCCAAATGATCAAACATGATGATTCAAAACACATGTTTTACTTGCAAACAATATGACTGCTGTTCAGGGTTGAAAGGGTAACATGTAGCACTTCAGGGTTGCAGAGTGTTTGGACGTGAAGACTGAAAATAGTCGATGATAACGGATGAATCATACTGCCTGCGCCAGCCCGACGAAATTCCCAATGTTCAAGAAACACATCCTTCTGGTTGTCTGAAAATGGATAACCTCAACCCCCATGGATTTAAACCTCAGGTTTACCATTAAATTTGCGATGTATTGGGGTATATTTTGGAACCAACATCCATATACCATTGCAACTTGGTGATATTTCATGGGTAAGGATGCGCATCAGGCCTCTTCCATGGTTGATAGGGGAACCGATGGGTCATCATAATCCAAAGGTAGTGTCGCCCAGCAACTTGCCATACAAACTATCACCTAGGAACAATATAATATAGACATATTAAGTGTATTATCATCTATGTATATATTATGTATATACATATATATACCAGTACCATGAAGAATTGACATTTTAGCTTAGCAACTTTTATCATATATTACCAAACATGGCAATGGAAAATTCCCCATTTATAGTGTATTTTCCTATTAAAGACTCCATTTATTGGGGATTTCCCATTGCCACGTTTGAACACCGAAGGTATCTGGTAATATATCCATCAGCCAATCATCAGCCGCTGGATTGTATCCAAGTTTTGGCGGTTACTCCACCCCTTGCTGATGCTTCCCTAGGCCCAGGCCCTACCCAACAAGAGCTTTGATCGATGCTCACATCACGGCCAATCTTAGATACCTTGCAAAAAAACACACACAAGGCTTCTTTCGTTTGTTCATGGCACGAAAATTCAGGAGTCTAATATTCATCATCATTATCATCAGTATTGTCATCATCAACCTATACAATATAAATCATGCTTAGTTCCCCATTCTAATTCTTTTTGTTGATGATCAGTTTTCTTGTTTGTGGATCACTATTGTCCCATGATTAACCATAGCTATACCGAGTGGATGGAAGAGATCCTTCACCACCTTGGAAGGTTGAAACCGTATAAATCATGGGATAAATCGGATAAACCATCCAACAATTGAAGCAGGATTTCTTCCATCCAGAGAAGTTCCCTACAATGTGGGGCCCCCTAGTTATATTTTGGTTTATAAACCATATCTAACTATAGTTATATCTACAATAAACCCTAGTTATTGGAGTTATACACCAACTTAGCTATCTAGGGGGCCCCACATTGTACTATTACCTAGCCTTCCTATGATTCCCAGCAACTAGCCACACCGAAACCAGACCTGGCGCGATCTCTGGCGCGGCACCTGGCAGTAAAAAGTCGCACAGGCCGAGCCCATCGTTGAAGAAAATGTCAAAACAGCGGATGTTGTTTGGAAGAAAAGTGATTTTAAATATTCAAGTGATGTTATAGGTGGCTAAAAACTTCAAACAATATTATTCAATGGATTGGTTTACAGGAACATCTTAACCGGAAACGATGGATTTTCCTTTGAAATAAGGGGGGTTGCTGCAGAATTTCCCTTAAACCAACCCAATGAACTCTACCTAACGGAAAGAAAACTGGGAATTTGATTGATGTAGAAAAGATATTCTAAGTAGAACTTGCGCCAGAGAAACTTGGGAATCTGAATCTCAATGAATCAACAACAGTTACCTGGGTAACAGAAAGGATATTCCGCCAAAACGACAACATGCGGGTAGGGTCAACATGTTAGCGGTGACATGCCCAGGTCAAAATGCCAGCTGACATGGAGGTTTCCTAAAATGGGGGTACCCCTAAATCATCTATTTTAATACTGTTTTCCATTATAAACCATCCATTTTAGGGTACCCCAATTTTAGGAAACCTCCACATGAAAACTATCATTTTTAAGAATTTTCATGGGAATTCATGAGCCTCTGGTAAATCAACATAGCTATGGTTTATAACCATATCTAACTATAGTTATAACTACCATAAACCATAGTTATTGGTGTTATAACCCAACTTAGCTATCTAGGGGGCCCCACATTGTATGGAAAAACACCATTTTTAGTGGGTGAATCATCAAACTAAAGGGGCCATGGCTTCCACAGCAAAGTTTTTCAATAACCAGAGGGTAAGGTCCACTTTTCTGAAACTAACCAACACACTATGAATGGCCGCAAAGGTTGGCAAAGTGATGGATCGTTGGCTACTAACCTGACAATATCTGTGGCTTCTGATATGATATTTGTGGGGGTCATACTGCTCTACCCTGGTCACTCACTGTTTAGATAAGGCTCAAAGCATCCAAGAACCATGCACCAATTGAAATAATGACCATGTTTGTGGCTCAACTGGTGACCAATGACAAGGAGTGCTTACAAGTTGCATCAAATTACAACCGGCTCTGTCGCCCCATTCAACTAACATTCACCTCATTTGAGCCACTATAAAATGCCCCTAGCCCATCTCATTATACTACTTGATTGAAAACGGTTTCCCTACTATGGGCAAGTTCATAACCCCCAATAGCCCAAGTAATAAGTCCCTATTTCATGACCAATCATCACTAGTGTGAATAATTACATGTAATTCCTGGATGGTTCTACCTGCCTATAATAAGTCTACTATCGAAAAGATTTCATAATGGTTCTAAGAACTCCCTATAGTTACCCTCTGGTAATCCAACGTGGCAATTGGAAATCCACCATTTATTTCGATGATTTTTCCATTAGAACCTCCATTTAGTTCAGGGATTTCCCAGCTTGCCACGTTTGATGACACCGGAGGGTAACTCCATTATTATTACTATTTATTATTATCATTATTGTTGTTATCATTATTATTAGTGTCACAGTATTATTGCAATTACTATTGATTGTTATTGTCCCATTAAAATCCCCAGGTAGAGTTTTAACCCTAGCGATCGAGCTTCTTCGGTAGCTCTCGCCCCTGAGATCCCGCCTGGGACTCGGCGATCTCGGCGATCTCCTCATGACCTAGCCGTGCAAGGTGAGACTCCCCAAACGAAACCACTGGAAAATGGTGATTCAACCGAGAAACATGGTATTTTAATGGGATTTGTAACTCATTTGTGATAGCTAAGTTGACTTGCATAACTTGGCTCACTAGGGTTGATTAGGGAAATATAAGTATATATAGTACTATATAGTATACTAGTATACCATATACTTATCATTACTTATCTATAATTAATCGGTTTACACAATCTTAAAAAAAAAAAAAACTGGCTTTTCCCCACCCTGTTGGAGTTTCTAGATGGCAACATGATCCATAACTGAAAAAACAACAACTCCAGCAGCTCCAGCAAACCACGTTTCATTAGTGGAGGGTATAGGACATGCATATCATTCCGCACTGAAAATGTTTCTTGGGGTCTCAAATAGACTGGTTTCCAGATTCCATTTTGCTGAAACCATTCTGAAAATATGGGTTTGGGTTGTAAACAAAAGGCAACCAATTGTGCCATGGCACTTTCTTGTATGCTAGGCACTGGTAATGGAGCATGAGATCCGAAACCACGAATATGCCATGGAACAATGATCGTCCTGAAATGCAGCTTATTGGGGTTCGCCATGGCTCCCAGACATCATTCATAGTGTAAGACATGTCTGGAAAGAAACACATATGTGCCACTACTGAGCTACTACTACATCCTTCAATAACATTGACTCGGAGACAATAGATTGCAGAGCAGATTTCAATTGTTGTGAACGGGCTGTGTTGAGGTTGCGCAACAAGTGCGCTTCGTCCAAGACAACCAATTGTCCAACTTGGTTTGAGTTTGAATCGATCGGGGCACCATAGGTCTTGAACTCTAAAGAGGTCCAAGTCGGATCAGGGCTGAAGTTCAACTTATCCCAGTAAAATCAAAAGTCCAAGGGTGGGAACCGGGTTTGTGAGTCAAAAAAACTCCTGGTAGCCCGTGGCGATTTGACATCCCCAACATGCCGTTCACGAGTCAGTTGGGCCATGGCACACAGCCACCTCCAACGTTGAGAGAACCAGAAGGTGGTGCCCCCCAGTTATAAGTTGGTTTATAAACCATAGTAACTATAGTTATATCTACAATAAACCCTAGTTAGTGGAGTTATAAACCAACTTAGCTATCGAACGGGGGCACCACCTTGGATGCATCAGAGCTGTCACTTCGCACGTCTGTACCACGCTTTAAGCGGATTGAGAAGGAAGCTGAAGCGACGGCACCGACGAGTCCGACGGGATATTCATAAATGGATTGGCTCAAAAGGGAAACTATAATATCATATAATAATATCTATTTATAAACTAAACTAAAATATGAAAATTACTGTAATTGCAGGCATGTTTATTACTATATTCATAATGGATTGGCCCAAACTGAAAGCCCAATTAGCCTGTAATTTACCAACTGACCACTTGCGTTGGATCTCAAGAACGTCTGGTGCCAGCAGTGTGCAGAAGCCTGGAAGCTGCTCCATGTAAGGACTGCCAGCATTATCAATCCACCTCTATCCCCATTGTAATCCCTGTATTTTGATGGGTAGATCCCATAGTAACCACATGATATACATATCCATTGCTATTATTTGTTGGTTGCATCCCAAAATTGTGGCATTGTCAAATCATGGTGATTTTACCATTTTCGATGGTGAACCCAATAATGAGGGAACACCCTCGCCACGTCCCCCCGGGAAGACAACCAACTCCAACAGCGTGCCTCCATCTACGTCAGCGAAGTAGGCCTGCAAGATGTTTCTTCAAATGATGAGCTACTTGGGGTGACAAAACTGTGATATAATCATATATGATCACTTCTCAGAACTGTATGGCCAATCTTAGATAAGATATGATAATATGATATGTACATATCTATACTTAACTGGGTTTACTGGGTTTATAAGTAGATAGACACTCCCCCTGATATTTTTCACACCCTCCAGCAACAATGTGTCTTTGTTGGGACGACACCACATATTTCGGACCATAATGTGGGGCCCCCTAGATAGCTAAGTTGGGTTATAACTCCAATAACTATGGTTTATGGCACTTATAACCATAGTTAATGGGGTTTATAAACCAACTTAGAACTGGGGGGCCCCACCTTGTAATATTGGGGGAATGGGACTATTGGGAATATCATCGGGACAATCATGGGAATCAATGGATATATAATTGGGACGGCACTGGCATATTGGAAAACTCGTGGGGGCTAACTATCAAAAATAGGATTTATAACATGATATGAAAAACCGCGAGAGAATGTGATTTAAAGCATGCACATAGAGAATCAACCCATATGCGACATGGTTTATAACTCCAATAACTATGGTATATTATGGTTTATAGTAGATATAACTATATATAGTTAATGAGGTTTAGAAACCAACTTATAACTAGGGGGCCCCACCTTGTATGGGTGAGTGAATATTGCGACGATAAGAGGGTATAATCGGATGCCACGGGATCTCCCACTGTTTCCAATACATTGGAGTTCATTTCCAATCATTGGGGGATATATCAAGGAATGCCATTCTTAGGGAATACTACTACTACTACTACTACTACTACTACTACTACTACTACTACTACTACTACTACTACTACTACTACTACTACTACTACTACTACTACTAGGGATGATATGTGTTGGGATGTAATTAGTATTGGTATAATGGGATAAAAACTATATGATTACAATGTACTTTAAATGGGATATGATGGGATATGGAACCAGCAGTATGAGACCATTGTAGTACATTTCTTCAATGCAGGACCGCAATTTATCAAAAGAAAAAAACACTTGTGATCTTGGGCTACTGACCTGATAAGTCTGATCTATCTTCTACATATATGTATATGTGCTCGGAATCTGCTAACACTGCTCCCCCCCAAAAGAAAAGACCCCAAAAGTCCTTGCAGAGTACCCAATTGTGGGATTTCCCATTTGGAAAACGACACATCACAGATCAACAAAAACCATTCAGTTTGTCTACTAGGCCTGCAAAACCGCTGCATTCTATGTTTTGTCTTTGCAGTTGAAACCACATGTTGGATTGTGAAATCACAATGTTTGATGGTAAAGAAATCCTATGTGATAGTAAAAGCACAATCTTTATGATTAAACCGACAGCGTTTCGGTATCTTAATCTAATTACCTACTTAGGTAACAAACTGGGGCACCCCATATGTCCCCATGATCTCCACAATATATCATTATTCTGTTTGGTTAAATCCAAGTTTGTCATTGCTAAATTCCGCTCTGTTTATGGTCAACACGCCATTGTTGATGTTGAAAAAACAATTCTTGCTGGTTAAAATTTTCAAATCCACCATTGTGTGGTTTGTTAAATCCTAATTGCTCACTGTTAAGAATACCTATAGATTCCCCAAATGGATTTCCCATTGGGAGAATAAAACATCATCTGCAGAAATCCCATTAAAATCATCACTAAATCACCAACAAATCACCATTAAATCCCAGTACAATCCTGTTAAATCACCATTTCTCATGAGATCTCATGAGATTATTCTTATTGAATCACTCGCCTTTATGGTACAACTCCCATGGTTTTGGATGCTGATCCCCTTCTTTCATGTGCCTCAAAGGCTTTGCGACGGGACGCAGAGAGTGCCTCAAAGGTTTTGCGGCAGATCCGACAATCTCCCCTGGAATTTGGGGGAGTTTGGCCTTCAAACATGGTGGTTTAATCATCAAAAACGGTGGTTTTATAACCATGAAGATGTGTGGTTTTACAAGCACAAATGGTGATAGAACAACCACAAATTGCGATTTAGCTATCTATCAAGAAAGGGATTTAACCATCACAAATTGAGATTATGTATGATTTAACTATCATTGTGATTTAACAATCCAACATAGGATTTAACGTGGTTGAACCGGGAAAAACACAGGAGTAAACTGCAAAGATTGTGATTTTACTGAAATCTATTAGAAAAGGCTGCAAATCATGGTAATAATTGCTGGAAAAATATGGTTGGCAGGTTAATGGGTTATGACCATCCGGGTAGTGGAACCTCCTATCATTATCATCACATTTGGTAAGTTTGCTATTGGAACAACACATACTGAACATCTTTCTTGATGCGTCTATGTAAATTATTGACACAAGCGCCATATTGGTCAAGCCAGATGTAACCACACGCAACAAAACACTAAGGGCATGAAGCGGAATGTTTGATAAGTTGGTTTCTAAACCTCATTAACTATATATAGTTATATCTACTATAAACCATAATATACCATAGTTATTGGAGTTATAAACCAACTTAGCTATCTAGGGGGCCCACCTTGTACATGTTGTTTGTCTGACTCCTCCAATGCTTTTTTTTGGCAAAACTTTGTTGAACACCACTTGTTTCACACCCAACCACTCCCATCAGAATCTCCGTGAGAATTACGGATCCTCAGCGGTCCGATGGTTGCTCTCTGCTGGTTCACTATGGCCGAGAACGTGACCATAGCTGTTCGATGTCCAACTTGACCCACAGCCATGCAGAATTAGTGGTGGTGCGGTATCCCCCCTATGGGTTATCATCATTCCCAATAAAGCACGTCCCTGCGGCAATCAATCAACTAATTGTCAATTTTATCTACATTTGTTGAGTGAAAACGTACCAATAAAACCTATATTTGGTGGTGAAATCCACTAGATATAATATAATCCAACTATTTCAAAACTAATCAACCATCATTCACCAACTTTTTGTCCTCACATGCTGATTCTTAAAGCCGTATAACACCCACATTTAGTGGCTAAAAATGGCCTTGTAAATGCTACTTGTCATCGCTTCATCCTGAGGTCGTCACTTTGCTCTCTGCCATGGCTATCTCAGGTGGTAGCGGCTAATCGCTTGCGACTCACCAAGGCATCAATTTGCCGCTGAAATATGACTTGAAATACTGATTCATATTTTCGCTCAAAAAAACTTAACATACAGGTTCATACATAGGAATAGGATGACACATTTTTTTCATTTGACATTAACATCCTATATGTTTGATGGTGAAATAATATTAATTCAATTTAATTCATCATGTTCAAAGGTTTTGTTTTGACGGGATATCCCTTCCATCTATCGCTTCATCACTGGTTCTTTAGATGGATTGGCCTGGTCATGTGGAAGTGGCTGCTGAGCCACAACTACAACATGCGAATGTCGGTCCTGCAGAAAATATACTTTGGTTACTTAGCGTAGCTATCGAGAATTGCCCATTCATAGATGAGTCATGATGCTCTACTTGCTATTCAAACATTGTGTATGTGTGGTAAACCCAACAACAAAGCTATCATTTGGGGACAACCCTTACAACCCACCTACAAGTAGAGTAATATTGGTGATGTTTTATTATTTACCCTCTGGCAAACGTTTACATAACTATGGGAAATCTCCATGCTATCAATGGGGAAAATCCACTATTTCTATGGCGATTTTCAATAGCTATGTTAAATTACCAGAGGGTAAATCATCATGAATCCGATTAAAATCCCATTAAATCACCATTTTCCTATGGTTTTCCTATGGTTTTCCATGATAAACCATATAGTTCAATTACCAGAGGGTAGTCTAGTATATAATATGGCTTTGTCTGAGGCTTGCGAGGCGAGCGCGGTTGCTCTCACTTACCCGTGGGAGTTCCAAGTGGTTTACATTCGTCAGAGGACATTTACTAAAACATGCGGTCACCACCCAATGATGTATTCAGGAGACATTTGTCTGGGTCGGTAACATTAACTAATAACTTCCAAATCTGCATCCATTGGTTGTTCCATGGATGCTAGCCCCTCTATGAATCAAGTCATCAATAATTAAAAGCACATCTGTACCTTGGATCTGCTTAAGAGGATCATAAGAGATAAAACCAATTTGCCATTAGATTCCACATTTCTGGTGAATCAACCAATGTGGAAACAACACAATAGTTAATTATCGAATAAATTGGAAAAGTAAAATCCCGCCAAGATAGAATTACGTTTCTATCGTTTCTTATCTACAGCAAATCCAGACTGTGAAACGTTCAATGTGGGGCCCCCTAGTTATAAGTTAGTTTGTAACCATATCTAACTATAGTTATAACTACCATAAACCATAGTTATTGGTGTTATAACCCAACTTAGCTATCTAGGGGGCCCCACATTGTACTGTTACCCAGGTAACTGTTGTTGATTCATTGAGATTCAGATTCCTAAGTTTCTCTGGCGCAAGTTCTACTTAGAATATCTTTTCTACATCAATCAAATTCCCAGGTTTCTTTCTGTAACATATACTTCCTTGGGTTGGTTCAAGGGATAATTTGCAGCAACCCCCTTTATTTCATAGGAAAATCCATCGTTTCCGGTGAAGATGTTCCTATAAACCAATCCATTGAGTAATAACATCACTTTTCTTCCATTGAGTTTAAAGAAATGGAACACCAAATCATGTGACCGACGAAGCTCATGGCTGATCCTGTGATCCCCAACTCACATGTGGACGGGCATTCGGTTTGTCTGAAAATGTCGGGTGCCTCTAAATCCATTGGCTCATCATTGTTTTCCCCATGAAAAATGGCTATAATTGGCAGTATCCCCTATTTTAAGACAAACCCATTTCACATTTTTGAAAGGTCGCCCTATGAACAAGTGGGCCTTTAAACCATTGAGTCATCCTCTTTTCGAATCTATAAATTTTCCCAAAGTTCCATTGTGTTCCATCATCCCCACGCCAGCCAAACTCCGGCTGGTACTCTCGGCCACTCATTTTTGCTCGGCATTATCATGTCGCCGGGCAGCCCTGACAGTCAACTCGTTGCCAAAGATGAGATGCATTGGAGACCAACCATGTCCTGAAGTGAGCCCTGTGTCCTCCCTGTATTGCTTATTTGCTGGGATTTGCATTGATGAATGGTGAGAATCTGTGAGAATCCCGTATACATATATATGTATATGTATATAGAGATAATTGTCAACACATAGGGGTTTTGAACACTGCTCAAATAGGAAAGAAACAAACGCCTTGGGTCGGAACAGTGTATCGTATCTTTTGTCAAGATAGATAAATGTAAAGGAATTCCAGGTCTTGTATGGGTCACACGGATCATCAAACAATACGTTGTAAAGCTCCCTATCACATCCAATCAAGCATTAGACTATGGGAACATCTAAATACCCTTAAGAATGGTTGCTAGGTGGTTCTTACATCGGTTCATATGCCTTTATGCAGTTATATAAGTTAGTTTTATATGTATATATATATTATATATATATATATATACATCGCATGTTTTCCCAATAAAAAGATGGAAAACAGTGGATGCCCCTGAGCCCGTGTAATCTGTTGTTTGTGTTAAGCCGGTGACTCATTCTCAGAACATGACATAACTGTTTGTATTGTTACTTTCCCATGCTTTATCCCTTTTGGATGAGACCATATTCACTTTGCTCCATCATTCCAATTGTTTGAGGCAAAAATCCACAGGAAACTGTGGAGTTTGCCACCCATTGCCACCCAAACTAGTCGGTTCCTGCAGATTTTCACTTCAACAATGAATTTGCTCACTGCTCACTTCATCTTCCAATGACGCCATCTTGACAGCGAGACCCTGGCACCAGCATCAGGAGCTGCAGCTTCCACGTTACAGGCCACCCTGGAACTTCAGTCTTGGCATCAAATCAACGTCATGTTGTGGATGTTCGTGCTCTCCATATTGGTCTGAAAATGGAGACCCCCATGAAATTTCCAATTATGTCAAACAAAATGGTCCACCAATGGATTTAGGGACACACAATTTTCAGAATGGAGAATCATCGCTTTTCACCAAGGTCGACAGCGCAACACAGAATAGTTGCGTCGATGCAACGGATCCAACCCATCATAAGAGATGTGCAAATCCACGAGGTCTTCACGTCACCAGTCATTCTAAGATTATGCTGTAACTGTGCATTACAAGCCATATATGGAAACCCGTTTGTTTTTCCATCTGCGATGCAAACTTTCTTGGCACAGAAGATGTTTCTGGATGTTGCTGGCAAGCTTCCAGGATGCTGGAGCGCAAGTCTTATGTACAAGGCGTGCTGAACAGGACGCCGCTGTGGCAGTTGGCCAGTATCTTTGAACCATTCTTTTATCGATCCTGCAACATGGCACTGAAAAAAGACCAGGGAATACATCATTTTGCCATAGATCACCCTTTCACCAATTGACAATTTGTATATGTGAGCCTAGTTTTCTGGTCAAACCTTATTCTGGATCTTTGACATTTTCTTGAATAAAACCATCTGTTTTCATGTGTCAATAACTTTGACCCATTCATATCTATCTAGCTTTCCATTTGAATTAATGTGGTTGTGGGTGAAAATTGAGTACAGTCCTCCAAAATGAAGGTTGAGTAGGGTTGAGTACCAAATAGTATGAACCACAATCCTCTCCTCGTTCTTGTTTTGAACCATCCCCATCACCTAGACATTGTCCATTAAAAAAAAACATGTTTTTAATCCGTATTTTGTTTTTTTGTACTTTTATCATTTTTTCTGGGTCAACTAAGGTCGAGGCAGAGCCAGTACTCAAGAGGGATCCAACCAATACAGGATACGTATTCTTCTGAAAACATAACTAGTGCTCACGGTGCTATTCTACTGGGTCATGGTGATTTTCCAGTTCGCAGTTCGCGTGAAATAACCCGCGAGTATACCCCAACAATGTGGGGCCCCCCAGTTGTAAGTTGGTTTATAAACCCCATTAACTATAGTTATAACTACCATAAACCATAGTTATTGTGGAGTTATGTTCACCAACTTAGCTATCGACCGGGGGCCCCGCATTAAAAGATGTCTCGGATTTTCCAATGGATCCAGAGATGACATGTCGATCCAAAAATTTCACCCTGCCAGATTGGGCAGTTGCAGGGCAGGCAATCGAAGCGTCCACCTGAGCCGCAGCCATGTCGCAACCCCTAGCCAGCCATGGCCAAATTACATGGTATGTACCATCCTGTGAACTGACATAGATATGGAAAACCAACTATTTGGAGGTTTCCTAAAATAGGGGTATCCCTAAATCATCCATTTTCATAGGATTTTCCATTACAAACCAACCATTTTGGGATATCCCCATTTATGGAAACCCCCATTTGTAGATTATGTTCCAAGGGAAACCAGGGGGGTTCCTACATCTATGTTAATTTCGCCCTGAGTACCCAAGCAAAATTGGGATTTGAACGACACATATGGGAATATAATGAGGATATAAAAGGGCAACTTAGTATGATCATCATGAACGGGATCCCATGCAATGGGTATACTTGTACCACTATTAATGAAATCGAGGGATGAGGGGTAATTTACAGTTTTGACAAAGGCATATTTATCCAAAAAATAGATTGCAAGACAGTAGTAAATGATTCATCGATCTTTTTCGGCGTTGCTATAATGACGATTGGGAGCTTTCTGACCGAAACCTTTGGCATTAACAGATTTCCTACAGTTTGCCCGAATCAAACTGATTTTACCGAGTTAAGACCCAAATCCGATTGGAAAGTTGGACATATTTCTGGCAGATCTAAACATTTCCTATATGTGTTATACCGAAATGCGTTGAACATTGCTACGTCTCTTGGGGTTTGCAACCTCCAAAATGTTTCCAGGGTGTTATGACATATACCGGACGCCTACATGGGAGGCCAGCATCAACAGCCACTGATGTGGTGGCAGTGATCACCGTGGAACCACATCTGATGTGGCATCCTGGAAGCCCAACAAAGTAGTGGAAACTATTGTTTGATAACTATATGGTTTATCATGGAAAACCATAGGAAAACCATATAGGAAAATGGTGATTTAATGGGATTTTAGTGGGATTAATGATGATTTACCCTCCTATTTTCATATTTGATAGTTGATACGAGGGTGGTAAGCCTCCAATCACTACAGTATGGATATATTTATTCACACCCGTTAACTAGTTCCATATATCTAGATATATCAAATGTCAACCCTATAGTTTCCCTCGGGCAAACTAACATAACTATGGAAAATCACCATTGTTCATGGGAAAATCCACCATAAATGGCAATTTTTCAATAGCAAACTGTTAGTTTACCAGAGGGTATTATTTGAAGGCATCTCAAGCATTGCTTTGCCCGCTGCTCCAGGTTCGATAGACCATAAGATGCACATGGGATTGTGTTGCCATCGTGGCTTGGGTCGTCTTTGCCTGAGATGCCATCTGGTCCTATGGCTGCTGATGAATCTTCTTTTGGAGGGCCTCCGAAGACACCACATTTGGACAATATTGGACAGTGATATCTGGAAAGGTCGCAGTGCCTTTGGTATGGCATGCTGAACTTGGTGATGGCAGTCTATCTTTCAGATGCTTCACATCCGATTGTTCATGATTTGACTCCCATACTTGCTAGTCAACAAATTTTGAAACCCAATTGGTGTTGTTTCAGATCCACTTGTTTCATGGTTGCGTTTCAGACCCATTTGATACATGTCTACTCAGGATTTGTTTCATGGCTACTCAGGCGCAAGCAAACATAAATGTGGAAAACCCAACATGTCCCTATAGGAAAATGATCTACTACAAATAGTGGCTTTTTCACATCTCTATTCGTTCAGAGGAGGGTAACATCCACCGCCGAAAATCCTGAGCCGCACACCCAGCGCCACAAAAGGTGAACGGTGAAGCACCTCCGCGACACCTGAACTCATCCCGATGAGTTGGACGGAAATGGTGAACAAAACTGCTTGGTGCTTCGTGCCAATTAGTGGCTTCCAAAGTGAGGCCTGCATGATAGGGAAGCTGGTTTATAGCTAGGAAAACTGGGGTTTATGGTAAACCTATAGTTAGATGGGTTTATAAACCATCTTCTGTGTTTGGTGAATCATGTGCCAATTTATGCATATGGTCAATAGTGTGGTTAATCACCAGAGGCATCATCCATTTATAGCTACAGTTCTTAACCACTTACTAAGTGGATGAAGTCCAAGTAAGTGATCTATATCCCCACTTCCAACTTAGACGCAATTAGGGTAAGTAGACGTAAGTAGGGTTAGGATATTCAACCTGTTCAACCAATCCTACAATGTGGGGCCCCCTAGATAGCTCATAAGTTGGTTTATAACTCCAATAGCCATGGTTTATGGTAGTTATAACTATAGTTAGATAGGGTTAGAAACCAGCTTATAACTAGGGGGCCCCACATTGTAGAATTCAAATCTTCACGTTCTATTCATTTTCTGAAATATGGGGATTCTACCACCGAAACTGAGGTGTAAGTCTGTTTGAGTACCCCAACAATGTATTTAAGCTTCAATCAAGTGAGGGATGACGAAAGGGGATTTCTGGGGGGGATAAAACAGTGAACCATGTTTTTCTAATACTGTGGGTTTGCTCAGGATTTACATGTTAAGAAAAAGACTAGACAATTCTAACTATAGTGATCATTTACCTATTAACTGCTGGCTATATGGAAGACCAATCTATAAATCAAGTGGCCAGTGGAAAAAGGCATCTATGATACTAACCCCATCCAAGCCCAATCGAAATGAACGTGGTGTTGCTGTGCTCCGGTGGTGAACTCGCCCTCTGCCGCTGTCTCTGGTGGACTTGGATCGCCTCTTGTAGAGGTCCGCCATCCATGGAATCCATGCCCAACCGCGGCTTCGGAAAGGTTGCGTGTGGTTTTAGTGGTTGCCAACCACGTCTTTAGCAAAAATGGTTTAAGTAGGGTTTATATGGCAAATGTATCTTTGGTTAGTTGGTTTGTAAAACCACTTTGTGCCATCTTGCCAACCATCATGGGGATGTTTCACAAAATTCTCGGGATTTCACTGAGAAATACTGGCGATAGATCAAGACATGCGAAATGCCATGATTGAGAAAGATGAACATCCATTTACCAACTATTCTGGTGTGAACAGAAGGGAACCAGGGTTTTTGCCGATATCCCTCTGTCTGTAAAAACTATAGGGATTTAGCAGCATAGAAAGATAGACAAACGCAAGGAAACATGTCCACAGCTTGCCACGCATGTTTTTGTTCAATTCGGTTTTCGCTGCTGAATATGACCATGGTCATAAATTCCCCCCTGTTTGTTGGGATATAACCCCCATAACTATGGATTATATGTCGATTATATACATGCATATCCATATGTATCCATTTAGTTCATTGGAACTGCACTTCCAAGTAGGGGTTAAGATCGATTCAGGTCTTGGTTCAAGTCTTCCGGTAAAATTTGGGTTCATATAACCTGCAAGAGTTCAATACTCACTCCCTGATGATACCCATTGTTGATTGCGGTGATCAAATCCCTTCAGTCACTCTTCGATTTGTAAAAATCCCCATGTTCGATGATATCGGTACAGTAAATAAGAAGATTGATGTTTTGTGGTTAAATCCCGATTTGGATTTTTTTGGGGAATGATAAACCAAATGTTTCAATACACTAATCAACCGTAACCACCCCCCAAAAAATATATGGTTATTGCAAGTGAAATGATATCAATTTATGTTTTTTTTCTAGTTGCCAAATGTTGCCAAACTGTTTATTGTAGTTAATATGATTTCCCACCAAATTAACATTAAATGTCCATTTATATCCCATTACATGGTGCGACACCCTCAAAACCTACAAGGTGCTGCCCCATACTTAGCTAAGTTGGTGAACATAATTCCAACAACTATGGTGTATAAAATATATATCGAACCAGTCAAAGGAGATTAAAAACCAACAAAACACAAGTGCCGGGGCACCAATCCATTTGAACCCAGCAACCACAACATCCTTATCGCTCCGCCCAGGCGCTCATGGTCTGGGCTCTTGCAATGCAGTGGGCTATTTCCACACCTCATAGTTTGGTGAAGGAACGGTATGGAACAAATGATCCACAGGTGTTTATGGTAGTTTGTGTTGTTTAGTTTTTCATGCACAATCATATCAAACAAACAATATAAGTTTATATGATATGTGTCAAAACCTATGTCAAATTTGTTTTGTTTTTTGATTGTAAAGAACGAACAATTTCACCCGGGTTTCGGTGAGAAAAACTCGAACATTTGCGGTTTAATCGGATTGAATGCAAACTTCCGGCCAACTCATTCCAATAATATGGTGTATATTATTGCTTCGCCACGTCACCCAAATGCCACTGACAAACATGTCAGAAACTCAAGAACTTGCAGTGTCTATGACATATGGGGAATATATCCAAACCTTGCGCATGTCACAGGAACCTTCGATAGGCAGCCAATACATGCCAAGTATGTGTCTGACGCATAATTCGTACAAATAGTCAAGTACATATCCAGGAGTGAGTCATTTCAAGTGCGAAACGTTGACATGTGCGAAATGTGGTGATGTCATTTTATAATGTGACAAACCTGTTGCGAAAAGACTTTGAGGAAAACTACCAGGGCATGAGGTGCTCCATGCGGCAGTGCGTGTGCTGATGTGCTGACCACTCGTTTCTTCATGCAGTCCGGCATCACAAGGCCGACCCTGGTGGTGCTCCCCCTGAGGATGGGGCCACATGCCAGCTGAGCAACACCAAAAGCCAGCCGCCTGTGCACCATTGGGAACAAAACCCTGCCAAAACTTATGGCGAGGTCAAAGGCGAAACCAACGCTTGTCTCGGCGCCATATCTAAAAATGTGGCTTATAAACCTGCGCAGCCAATGACCAAGCAATTTCCGGAGGCGGCTCATGCTGGGGGAACGGATGCGTCATATCTAAGATGCTCCGCAAGCCACTCAGCCTGGATCTGTTTATATCTGTTTGCAGACCTTGGAGACATGCTTATTTTGCCGCTAGAAAGAAACTTAAACCTACTCAACCCAACTAAACCAGCAAAATGACCTTGTCCACTTCCAAGAAATGCCAAGTGGTAAAAAAACGGTATCCCCATTGTAGGCTCGTTCATGGCCCCCGATCAATCCGAGCGTTTTGAATGGCACAACATGTCCCAATCAAATGCAATGCTTTCCCTCAACGCATCAGCGTCATCTCAAATGCGGCTACTTTGTCCTTTTGTGTTGACGGTTGCCTGCGTGTGTTGTTGCGCAGCTCGGAAAGGTGCTGACGTAGAGCCCCTCACATCAACAACACTGGGTAGATATGTGACCATTGAAACATGACATGTCAAATAGCTCAGAGCAAACTGGTTGAAGGCTGAAACTGAGTGAGTACTTGTGACTCAAAAAAGGGAGGTACCAAAGAATCCTCTATTTTGTGGTCACGTTTTCTACGCAAACCTGCCATATCTTGGCAGGTCAAATAGCAACAATTCCCATGTGGGATGAGTAGTTCCACCGGCAACCAGTGATTCATAAGGAAATCAGCAAATCTCGGCAGAGCCCCAGCTGGTTAGCTAAGTTGGTCGCCAAAATTCCAAACACTGTTGAGTCGAAAATTGCAGACATATCAAACTACTTATTCCGGTGGTAACATAAACCAGCAAACATACCCTCTGGTAAACTAACATAACTATGGAAAATCACCATTTTGAATGGGAAAATCAACTATAAATGGTCATTTTCAATAGCTATGTTTGTTTACCAGAGGGTAATTGGGGTGCACTGTCTTGTAGCGAAGATCACCACTTTTTGAGCGACTCACCTTGGAGAAGCCCGGTTAGGTTTTGCTAGCTTTCAACCCCAGTAAGCAGGATATGACGACAGTTAGGAGGGTAAGTCAGCTTCGTCCACGTGGTTTTCTTTGGTTTCGAATCGTTTTGCGCCATTTGAGCAAGAAGTTTGAGCATTCCCTATCTCCTTTGCTCCTTCAAGATCGCCAAATATGGGTTTGTATGAGATTCGGGTGCTCCCCAAATCCAATGCCAAGTATGGTTCATCATCATGTTCACATGATCGCCATGTCATGCGATTTCTGTGTGTATTCCAATTTGGGAAAAATCCAGATTTCCTTCTACTGTTGGTTACATCCAATCCGTATATGGTTGATGATTAAATCTTGGCGGGTCAAATCCCCAACAAGGTTCAATGTCTCCCTATCCATCCTATTCTTACTATATCTCCCATTCACATCCATTCTAATTTTTCATCATATTCCGTTCAAATAGTTGGTTTCTTATGAACATGTTCGTTGGTTACATCTGAGAATATTTGCAGTTATGGCCCTCTACCACTTTTAAGTCAGTTACAACATGTTACAACCCCATTTATGGAATGATAAATCCCATTTATAGCCGTTTAACATTTACAACATCTAAAAACGGGTAAAGGGTTCAACTCCGTTCAACTGTGGGACAAAATCACATCCAATTTGCATCCTAATATGTTGGATTGGGGATCCACGGTCCTTCGGGCCTTCACCTGCGTCTGATTGATCAGCCCAGCCGGTCTTTTCATTGGATCAAAGTTTCTTGGTGAAAATACGAAGCAACACACCTCACCGATCGAAAGAACATAGATGATATATTAATATGATGATATCTTGGTCGGGTTTTCCTCAAAATGATCCCACTGATCATCTGGATTCCTTCTGTTTTTTTTCCCACACATCAATCACAACATTTCTGTTTGATGAAGCCTTCGCTCACAAGTATGTAACAAGAGTTCAAAAGGGTTACACCCAAAAATCGCCATAAAAGGTGGTGCCACATAGTTCGCTAAGGTTGTTTTTGTAACTCCAATAAGTAGGCTGTATGGTAGAATATATCTGGTCGAACTAGTTTTAGTAGTGTGTGGTATAAATCAACAAAAGTATGGTTATATAGATCTATATAAATCTACATAAATCTCATATCTCACTGTCACCATTGAAGTGCATGTCTTTTTCTAAATCGTGTTGATGACTGGGAGGCAATGAACAAAGATGTCATTGCGGGTCGTCACCTTGGAACAAAACACAGCAATTTCTCTTTCACGTCCTGCTTCATTACCATCCCCTGGCAATATCTAATAAAAAAAACTATCCACATTTTCAGTTAAGGAAACAGGTTGCTGAATTATGTCTAGACTGGTTGTTGATTGTAGTTTTCTGTTGGTAAAATTCACTGTAGTCATTGTCTTATGACAGTCATGATAATTCACCAACATGATAAGGTCTTTTTTGGGATAGTTCCCCGTACATCAACCATCATTTCTACAGTGACGCGATGGCGAGGTTGTTCTACGTTGGTAAAACAATAATAAACCACCCATTTTGGAATGGTTTATACCACCTATTTATGGTGATTTGGGGGATGGTTTATTATTGTTTTACCCACATTAATCCTATCAAGATCCCATTTTTTGCTGGCAAGTTATATCTAACCTGTGAGATCCACCAAACATCATTGACAACTGGCCCAGCCCAGCAACTAAAATCACCTCCTCCCAATATAAAATACGCATCAAAGGATACGCTGGTGGACTGGATTTGATCCATTCATTTTCGGATCCCTTTCGGGGCACACTCAATCAAGGTGGTGCCTCCCAGAATCGCACATAAGACATCATAAGACGACTTACATCGCCCCAGGAACTATTGATACAGTATCTACCATAGACCCTACTTGTTGGAGTTGTAAACCTAGCCAAATCTGGGGCACCACCTCGTAATATGGAAATATCTAGTACATTCTAAAAATGATAAACAAGGGGCACACCTGTAGACTTGTAGATTCATACAAGTAGGATTCCTAATCACTCAACATGTTTTTTTGGTTAACTCCAAAAATAATCTGCCTAGATCGCAGTTGTTCTTTCTCAGGTCCCATTTGCATTGATTAAATCACATGTTTTTCATGGTTAAACCAAGTTAAACCCATGTTTCACGATGTTTCATGAAAAATGCTAATGGTAAAAACATATAAAAACCACGTTGTTTCACCATTTCTACTTCTGAACCCACAACTGATCACCATGTTTCCTGGTTAAACCACCATTTTTCATCATTTTTTCCATGTTTCTTCTGGCTAAACCACCATCTTTTGCTGGTGCAACCTTTGGGAAATGGGCTCATTTTCCGATCCTCTCTCCGCCACGTCCACCCGCCGCGCGCCACGCAGTCGCCAGCCAAGCCGTTGCCGAACATCGCTCCGCAGCGCTGTGATGGTAAGGAGACATCCTGCTGACCTTGGGAGATCAAAGGATGGTGGACCCTGAGCTAAGATGATTTCACCAATCTTAGCAATCAAAATCCGGTAATCACTACAACGTGGGGCCCCCCAACGATAGCTAAGTTGGGTCATAACTCCAATAACTATGGTTTATGGCACTTATAACCATAGATAATGGGGTTTATATGGGTTTATAAACCAACTTATAACTAGGGGGCCCCACATTGTATTAACTGATATGATATGGGAGTAACATGAAACGGAAACGGGGACTCATGACCACCAGGGTTAAGAATATCACTTACGATTCATGGGATGATCCAGGATTGATGCGTCATATCTGTGGGTTAGTATGTTATCATGGGGACATCATGGGCACATGATGATTTCCTCAAAAAAAGAAAATGAATCCCTACAATGTGGGGCCCCCTAGTTATAAGTTGGTTTATAAACCCATATAATTAAACCCCATTAACTATGGTTATAAGTGCCATAAACCATAGTGAAATTGGAGTTATTTGCCCCAACTTAGCTATCGTTGGGGGGCCCCACATTGTATTCATTTTCGAATTGACAGCGGTTGGGTTTGTTGGATTTCTATCCCACATCCACGGGAAGGGTCACCTTTGCAAGCCTCATCAGTTCCTCCTCGTGGGTGTATCTCCATGAAGTGCAAAACCAACAAGAACCATTTGGGGGTTTCCTAAGTCATGGGGGTACCCAAAAATGGATGATTTATAAGGGAAAATCCGACAATAAAATGGATGATTTGGGGGTACCCCTATTTTAGGAAACCTCCATTTCTTTTGAGAAAAGACGATTCAACCAGTAATGGATGGATCAGCAACAAACAAATCAGGGGAAGGTGGTGGTTTGTCCACCATTGGATGGATTTCACCCACAACAATTGGACTTACCGCATCAAACTTAGTAGCCCTAAGGATTTAACCAGAAAGGGACCACTATTCACATGCCCCATTCTATTCAATGTTCCCACTAATACCCCCATCTGACACCGGATTTTTCCAGCCATGTTTGATTACCAGATGATGAATCCATGAAGTTCCAATTCATGAAACATCTATATCCCATTATCATCCATCAATATTCAATTTATATAGCCAATAAATGCTAATGATATTCCGTTATACCAAAGGGTAAAAGTAAGTCAGCCTTCTTCATCCAAGGTATGATTCCTCATTCCCTTGTCATGGCCACATGTGCCTGCGACAACCTAGAATTGAGACGCTTTGCCTCTGCCGATGTTGTTTTGGAAGCATAGACGTGAAATTAGACATACCCTTTGGAACCCCCTTTGGATTAAGCCATTACCCTGTACTCTAAGATTCTATAGTCCTAAACTGGGGGAGTACACCCCCCCCTCTATAGAATCATAAAATCAAGTCAAAATTGGAAATAGCAATTGGAAATCCCCAAACTAAATGGAGGTTATAATGGGAAAATCACGATCAACCATTTAGAAAAGAACTATCTCATACACAAGCAGTCGATTCAAACAATAAAGATGCAATGCGCAATGCTGGGCTTCAATGTGCTTCAATAAGTTTCAGCCATGCCCATCTCTGTTCGACATACTGTTTTCACCTTAAGCTGGTGAGCCAACACAGCGTTGAATCTGGTTGGTTCAATCGAGCAGCTGTCATTCTATACTACAAGTACCCATTGACAGAAGACACAGGTGCCCACCTTACTCACAATATCAATCCTGAAGTACAGCGAACAACTCGCTTGATTGCAACCATGCGAGAATCTCATGAAAAGAAAAAACACCACCGAGAAAGGCTGTTGAATCTTGAATTTAGAATGTTTAAGCAATGGCAAACGAATGGATACGGATACTGCAACAGTTGCTACTGCTTAGGATGCCTCACCAACAATGGTGGGATACTTGAGACGCCAAAGGTTTTAAGCATTGAATCACTCGACCTAGCCACACACACATTGCAAACACACACACACACACAAATTACCGTGCGCCCTATATGATGATGTACAGATGGGAAACCCGAAGCGGATGCCACGAGTTTGGCATTTTTTGGTTCTTCTCGTTTCCGAAGAATCATGGCAAATCTTGGATAGCCTGCATGATTGTTTGATTGGTGGTGAACTAACATAACTATGGAAAATCACCATTTTTAATGGGAAAATCCACTATAAATGGCCATTTTCAATAGCTATGTTAGTTTACCAGAGGGTAGATGTCAAGACCTAAAGAACTCGAAATAGAGTACCCATCCAAAGGTTCAGCCCATCATCTCCCTCCTTACCTTCCCATGTTTTTGTTGGGGTGTTTCCTGGCTCACTGAGTCCCTTCTATACAATACAGTGCCCCCATCTTTGTTTGGTTCAATGTGGGGCTCCCTAGTGATCTTAGTTGGTTTATAACCCTATCTAGCTATAGTTATAACTACCATAAACCATAGTTATTGGAGTTATAAACCAACTTATCTATCGTTTGGGGGCCCCACATGGTTGTCTTTTTTGAAGAACGCAAACATATAACATTTCCGGCGCCCAATGTTAAGCACCCCGACCGAGTGGGATGAGATCCCTGGGCGAGTCGTCAGGGAATGGAAATAGGATCCATGGATCCATGGATGGTTTTTCCCTATCAAATGTAGGGATTGTCAGTATTCTAATGGAAACATGGGGATCTAACAATCAAGCGAGTTGGGATTACAACACACCAGGGGGGATTCATAGGGAAAATGGTCAGATAAAACCAGCAACCGTGGGATTATGTGGGATTATGATGGGGATAATGGTGATTCATCATCAACAACCATTCCTGCTGTGCTTTTGCACATGTCAAAATCACATTGGTGAAACATGGTGGTTTAGCAGCAACTACTGGGCTTTGAACAAAGAACAACGGAAATGGCGTAGGCCCGGAAAAAAACTGATGAACAGTGATTCAACCCACTGGCTATCATCGTTCATGTGGGAAAAGCAAATCGAACATGTTTCAAACCTCTCTCATTCAATTCTAGTGGCTACTTAGATCTACTTGGTGTACGGATTCCCACAACGGATCAAGAGAGTTCCCTAAATACCAAGCCATACAATCCCATGCCAAAAAAACAACAAAGGTTTGAAACACGGGGCTACACTCTTGCGGCACTACACCAAATCTCGCTCCACAGCGCTCAGGAGTCCAGGGGTCCAGGCCCTCCTCTGGCCATGAGCAATCAATCGTGTTCTGTACATAAAGTACAATACAAAATGGCTTTCCACATCCCGTGGAACATACCACGGGGGGAAAAGTGAAAGTCCCAACGCGGCAGGGCAGTCGAGTCCTTATGACCTTTGTCGTCTTCTTTCGCTTCTTCTTGATCATGATCAGACTGGCACATTGATTTCAGGAGTGATCGGAATTTCAAAAAAACTTGGAAACGTAATCACATTCACCCTGTACCTTTCAAACACACTTGGATTTCGCCGGTTTGTTGAAGACATTCTGGCCTGAAAAAAAACAATGATTCATACCCTCCGGTAATCAAACGTGGCAATGGAAAATCCACCATTTATTGATAAATGTCCCATTAAAACCTCCATTAATGGGATGATTTTCCATTGCCACGTTTGATTACCAGAGGGTAACCAGGTTGTGAAAGCCTCGTTGTTGTTGCTTAACCTCCCCATCGCGACTGGGCTACAGTAACTCCTCACTTGGATATCTGCAATGGTTTCCCTTTGAAAGATTGCCAATGTTTGAGGATTGTGGGTTTCTATGGTTTTCTCCATTTTGAGAAACCATCATAATATGGGTTGGCTTCAGATGGTTCATTCTATAAGAATTTATATGCCCGTTTTTGTTGGTTTTGTCCCGTCAAAACATAATAAAACACCATTGTATTGCCGTCAACACATTGTCTTATTTTACCAAAACAAAATCCCGCGTATATCCCAACATATTTCCTAATCATGGGATCTGAACCCAAACACATTGGGAATATAATAGGGATATCTCATTATATTATATTGTCAGAATACTCCCAATTCACATATACACACACATAGATCAATCATGGCTGAAACCCCATTTGGTCATGATTAAATCTCTATGTTTCATGGGTAAGCTTCCATTTTTCATGGTTCAACTATCGTTTTGACCGTCTTTTTCAAGGAAATCCTACAACAACACCATTCTCCAGCCTTAAGATGGCTCGCGTGCTCGGCACTTGGGATGGCGAGTTTGTTTTGACCTCCATGGCAGGCGCAATCTGCAGGGGGAACATGTATGTGAACTCTTAATTTAACTAGAATTTAGATGGATCTTAATCTTAGTTGATTTTTGGTTGTTTTCTTTTTTTAACAATATGATTTTCTAAGATTTTATGTGGACCCCCAGAAAAACACAAAATGATGAAACCTTTCCTCCTAATATGGGTTGCTCCCAGCACCGATGGAGGACCCGCATCCGGAGCAAACCTCAGTTTTAGATTCGATTTTAGTACAAGGTGGTGCCCACCCCCCCCACCTGGAAACAAATGTTGATAATCCCGATGAATTGGTTCAATACATGTATTACCCTCTGGTAAACTAAGATATAACTATGGCAAATCACTATTTTTTAATGGGAGAATCCGCTATTTCCATGGCCATTTTCAATAGCTATGTTGCTGTGTTAGTTTACCAGAGGGTAAATCATGATTAATCCCATTAAAAACCCATTAAATCACCATTTTCCTATGGTTTTCCTATGGTTTTCCATGATAAACCATATAGTTATTGGCACTATGTTCACCAACTTCACTATGGACCACCTCGTAGGATTTCAGTTCTGCCTGGGAGTTGTTCTAAATCAACCGAAGGGACAATTTAGGAACTACCAGGAAAACCATAGGAAAACCATAGGAAAATGGTGATTTAATGGTTTTTTAATGGGATTTTGATGGGATTAATGATGACTTACCCTCTGGTAAACTAACAGTTTGCTATTGAAAATGGCCATAGAAATAATGGATTTTCCTAAAATAGTGATGTTCCATAGTTATGTAAACGTTTACCAGAGGGTCAAAAACCTCTATGAGGAATTTCGCGTTTGGCTCGATTTTGCACTTCGAACATCCAGGGGAATATTCAGAGCAGCAATGCATATGTATATCTAATTAATAGGCACCTAAACATATCCCATCCTATGCTCTTCCTTGAATAAAAAATCCCAACATTACTTAAAAATCCAAATGGATCCACTTACTTGTGCTTAGCAGGGAATGAGGGAATGACCTATAATTACCATTAATTTAATAATCATCCCATTCCCCCATTCCCGACTAAGCACAAGTAAGTCCAAATGGGAATTCATCAAACATGGTATCAACGTCAAAGACTGACACTTTGTTCTCGTGTCCGACCTTGGAGAATGGTTGGTGAGATCAGCTTGACAGTCACCTGTTTTTTTTTGGGGAATATGGCAAGCCTCCAACAACGATAGAACAATGAAATCCATTGAAATCCTATACTAAAATAGCTGGCTAAGGGACTTTGAATTTCTATAATCCTATACTAAAATAGCTGGCTAAGGCTAAGGGACTGTTTTTTGTTTTCTATGGGTTTACGCTATGTTATGCCCCAAACTTTTTTTTCCATGGGCTGTGACATAATCGTTGCGGATCAAAATTGAAAGCCCTGCGGGGAGGCCATCAACAATTCATGTGGGTTTGGTCAGAATTGGATATTTGACCGTTAAATCATTGGATAAATTTGGGGGGTTCCTAAAATGGGTGTACCCCAAAATGGATGGTTTATAATGGAAATCAAATTCAAAAGGATGATTTGGTTGTACCCCTATTTTAGGAAACCACCATTTGGATAGTCAAAGAGTTAATAATTCACCAATAATAAACACATACTATCACCTGTGGTGCCGTGGGTCTTACCGTAAGTCTGACCCATACCCGTATTGGTGTTGAGTTTGTCTGGAAAAAACATAACATATTATACCCAACAGGGCAATTTTAATTGGGAAAAGCATGTCTACTATGCAGTGTAAGGGAATGTCACGGCGCAATCCTGCATGTCGGTAAGCCACTGCAGCTGGCGTACTTTGAGGCTGCTCTGGGAAGATCTGGTGTTCGAGTAACGCCAAACTCTGCTATGGTTTATAATGGAAAATCCTATTAAAATTGATGATTTGGGGCTACCTCTATTTTAGGAAACCTCCAAATTTGTTTCAAAGGGGGTGACACTCGTCTTGGATTGTGACATGGCGCTGGAGGTCTAGTGCTTTGCCAAGTTAATGGATGATTCAACGAGGCCGACGCGATCCGCCTGCGGGTTCATCAGAAAAACCAAAACAATCGATATGAGAGCTGTGCTGCGAACGATGACAATTTCTGATGTCAACATGTCAAAATACAGGCACAGTATAGCGAATCTGATCCCCTGCATGCTGAGATTTGAATTGAATTCATTCAGTCAGAATGGCAATAATTCTGATTTTAAATGTGTGTAGAGGTTTCATCGGTTTTTGGACAATTTAATCATAAAATCCAAAACGGCCGACATTGTTCAGGATTGGTACTCTTGAAAAACAACAGTTGCGTTTGTCTGAAAACAATATACCCCAAAATTTGATGTTTTAAATTAAATTGTTTGATCATCTTTTATACATTTTCTTTTTTGTAAATTGGATTCAATTTTCCAAATCTGGTAGGGTCAATACACCATGTTCAGATGTACCCACATCTTTGATGAAACCCATATTTTCTGATGATGAATCCCCATTATCCCCATGACAATGCCTACAGTTGATGAATAAATCCACAAATAACCCCACCATATATCCCACCCATTTCGATTATTGACCGGTTAAATCACCATTTATCTGGGTAAAACCTTTTTTTTTGAGGTTGGTGATATCCCATAGAAACCTCACAAGAAAACATGTCGCAACGACCGAAATGAGACCTCTGCAGTGTTCACCGATGGGCGACATGGACATAGTCTCGCCTTGGGGTCTTTGTTGTGTCTCGGCTGATGATCCTATTTGCGGTGATCCTATTTGTGGTGATCTCTGTATATTTATATTGATATTTATCGAAATTGAAGACTTGTAAAATGTTTCCTGAGATGACTTGTGCATGCGGTTTCTATCTTTATAGGGATTGCTATATCGCATCATCAACCCAACTGAACAATGTTAAAATCATGGTGAAATATCTAACCATACTGACAAATTGCAATGGGAATGTAACATCCAATTCTTGGAGGGTTGCGTGCTTCCATGATTGACATCCTTGCTCAAATATCGGTAAATAACTACTTACACGCATGTGATAACATTTCTTCGTTTGTCAATTGAATCATACAGCGCGTTGCGATAGATTTCATTGGTTTCCGGTTCTAAAACTTTGATCCCCATATTTGTTGGTTATCTATCAGCACTTCGTGGTGTCCACTACAAGAGGTACAAAAGGTGAAAGCCTTCTGGAAAATATCCTCAATCATGGTTGGTGATGGTTGGTGAATAGGCAACGGGTTATGATCACCCCCAAGCATGCATCCCCAAGCCACTTGTATTAGGGTAGTGTGCCCCACTGAAAGTAATCATGCAGCGACCATCATTTAGTCAGTACTATCACCACATGTTTCATGGTTGAACCCCTAAGAATGATGGCAAGCCCGCCTTTATCATCAACAGTGGTCTTGGAAGATTGTGGGTCGCATGTCCCACTATATCCTCACAATTGTGCCCAGTAAACTAGTAATGTTAATGTAAACTAGTAATAATGAAGCAGCGCCTGGGTGTTTGATGGCAAAATGTCCACCAAAAAGGTACTCAACTATGCCTTCCACTAGATCTCCGCTACATCGCAGATCCAACGATGGCCGCGGCCAGGAACGCGCCGTGCCCGAAACACCTGGAACGCCCTGCTATGCTCAGAGAGGCCTTCGCCAAAATTGCTCAACCTATCAACCAGTCCTTCGTTTGCCCAACCGTGCAGTTTTTTTCAAGGCCGTCCGCGATCATTGGATGGCTGGCGCTCCTTTGCGAGTGTGTGGACGCACCTCCGTTTTGCATCGATCAAAGCACAATTGGCTGTAACTGTAGATGAGCGGATGTAATGCTAAGTTAGTTACTTTTATTGAAAAGAGTAAACGAAAGATTGGCCATGATACTACAACTTTCAGAAGCCCAGATCCTGTAGGTCATCACTCTTGTGGAGGGGTTAGCGGTGTCCAAACCTTCACTACCAGTGGGGATCAGGTGCAACTGAAATGGCTCAAAAGTATTGACGTTGATATTATGATTTGGATGGTTCCCGTCATCCCTGGTAAAACTTTAATTCTTAGTGGTTAAGTGGAAATTTCCATCATACCCGAAAAGCATAAAAACACTAAGAATCTAAGTGGTTAGCTGCAATCCACCAAGTGATGGTTTCATACCTGGATGCGCATCCCTTCTCGTGGCTTGTTCATATCCCATACATAATAATCTGCAGCTGCGTTGATAGGGTTATCATCCACAACAATTCCACTGCATCCCAAACCCGGAGTATAGTTTTTTACTAAGGCGCATCTCCAATACCGGAAGTTCGAGGGCATCAAAAAAAGCCTTTCAATGGAAAGTGGTGAAAAGGCAAAACACCAAGTGAGTGGAGATTTGACTCAGAAGCACAAAATCGCATACCCTTTTGGTCAACTGCCTGAACAAGCCGCTATATACCTCCATGTATACCCTGTGGTAATCAGACATGGCTTGCTGGAAAACATCCCCCATTTAGTTCCATGATTTTCAGATTGAAATGTCGTTCGGGTACTTCCCAGCCAGCGATGTTTGCTAACATCGTAAATCCGTTAATCTCCTATCAGTATCATAAACCCATTTTTATCCCTACAATGTGGGTCCCCAACTATGGTATATGATTATATGCTGGTTTATAATAGATATACTATAGTTAATGGGGTTTATAAACCAACTTATAAGTAGGGGGCCCCACCTTGTATAAAGCGACATAGAACAACCCTACTAAACTACCACTAAACCTCCATCTTCCAATTACTATTTGAATATTTTTTTCATGGTTCAAAAATGTTGAAAAATAAGGCGCTCTTGCTTTGCCTACCTCATTGGCACGCCAACAGCTGATCAGAAAATATGGCCCTTGATCTGCTTAAATCATCTAGTTCACGCACCTGAACCAAGGCTTTTACTTGACCAAAGAGGACTTCCCCCCCCGCGTATTGCACAAAGCGATGCCCGGGCACAAGTTTGACTACCTAGAAATTGCCACACTAGCAAATCCAATTGACTTGCCTTTGGTCCTGTGATGACATCACAGAAGAATCTAATTAGCCACGCTTGGCACGTACACTACGCCGTTGGAGATCGGCCAGTCTTTGACGCTCTTTCATAGTTAGTTTGCAGTGGTAACTCTTCATCTTCCTGACAGAATTCAAATCGCTGAAATTGAACATCAGGCAATGCTTGCATATAATCTGTCCTTGGAAAGTACTTGCGCAGAACTTTGACCACATCACTTTGCTCTGGAAATTGTGGTCTGATCTTCAACCCTGTTGATCCTCTGAACCCATACATGAGCAAGGCTGAGACTTTACCTTGTTGGATTGGTGGCAAAACTGGCTCCATCAACATTGATCCCAAGTTTTTTGACCATCACAGAAATGTTGGCAGTCTGCTCTGCCAACGTGATCTTGAGAAGGTTACACCCTTACAAATTGCGCGGTTGACGAATATGACAGTTGTTGTCTTGCTGTAGTCGCTTCACAGGTAACCACATGTTATGTTTAATGGCAACGGCAATTTCAGTCCATGATATACCTAAGTTGGCATGTGCGGGGTCAATCTCCTCGTCAGAGGGGCAGGAACATGTGCGTTACCAAGCCAGCAATGACATCATAGCATGCTTTCCCCACAGTGCCTGGATAGTTCCCTTTACTAACCATAATTCCAGTGAGGTCGCAGTAAGGTCACGACAATTTACTCAAATTTATGGAACAACCTAAAAGTACTTAAACATTTATTAGATATTAAATGCCTGGATGTACATCCCAATATTCCGCAATTACTGTGCAAATGGTTTATGACACGTATTTTCTTTAACCGATAATCGGGGATACGTCACCATTGTATAACCATTAAACTGTAAAGCCCCTCTGAGGGTAATACACACGAGATCCCTTGTATATAGCAAGCATGCTGCGCATATTTCAAACTTACTGATTCCGGGTCAATCATCAGCATCAACAACAACAACAACAACAAAAAAAAAAAAATAACAAAAATAACGACAAAAACACTCCATCATTTGATGGACAGTTGTCAAGTCCACTATGTCATCATTTGTATATCCATGATATCCCACTACATACCCATGATGGATCATGATGATCAAATCCCTATCTTGGATGTGCTTGACGGGCTCCAAACAACACAGAATATCTTTCCTATAGATTCCCCACATGGTGGATTTCGCGAAGATCAACAAGTCACCTTAACCCAGGCCATGAGAAAGCCAATCAAGAGGGTTTACTTGGAGGATCATCCCACTTAGTATAGTTGATAACCCATGACTTAGTAAATCCCCCACAATGTGGGTCCCCATAGATATAAGTTGGTTTATAAGCCTCACTAACTATGGTTATAAGTGCCAAAAACCATAGTGAAATTGGAGTTATTTGCCCCAACTTAGCTATCGAACGGGGGCCCCACATTGTAAGTACATGGAAATACCAGTTGCAAGTGGATGACAACCTCACTGGCCCACCAGTTATAGTTGGGATCCCTAAGGTGATCCCCCAGTGGGCCCCAATCCCACCCTTCGTGGAGGAAAATTTCTCGGCCCCCGCACTAGGCGTTGGTGCAAGGCGTTACATCTTGGCCTCATGGTGACGGCTAAGGGATTGCAGCCGTCAAACATTTGGTCATGTGGTAAACCCAACAATAAAGCAACAAAAACCACCTGTGGTTCTGAGTCAAAAACTTGTCGCCCTAGGTACCCTAAAATAGCTGGTTAGTGGAAGGTTGTTCCCCCATTCATGTGGTAATAATAGGTTTTGACCCATCCCTATATAAATGCATTGATATTTATGGATAAAAATGGGATAATAGTTCGATACTGTACTAATAGGATAATCTAGGAGTTGCCTTCCGGTAATCAAACGTGGCTAGCTGGAAATAATCTAAAAACGGAGATTGTATTGGAAAACAACTCTATAAATGGAGGATTTCAAGCAAGCCTTGCTTTATTATCAGAGGGTAAACCCAATGCCAAAGACTCTCTCAGGTGAGGCACCTGGTCATTCG
This sequence comes from Symbiodinium sp. clade C Y103, assembly GCA_003297045.1. Taxonomy (NCBI): domain Eukaryota; class Dinophyceae; order Suessiales; family Symbiodiniaceae; genus Cladocopium; species Cladocopium sp. clade C. The sequence goes on along the minus strand of BGPT01002702.1, from coordinate 2,773 downwards.
ATAGCTAAGTTGACGCTTGGTGAATTCTATGCTTTCTTTGGGGCAAATAACTATTGTTTCTGGAGCTTATAAACCAACTTTGGGGTTTATGAAATTGGGTATACCCCCAGCAATTGTCTGACGTAAATGGAACCTCAAAAGGTTAGTTCATGGGGTGGTTTTTTCTTGAGTTTACCACATTGGATATCATGCTGTTTTAACCATCCAAAATGGTAATATGCTGGCGATAGATCATTATCTATTTGACTTGTTTGATGGGGATATATGGATATTTCATGGTATTTACATGTATTTACAAGGTGGGCCCCCAGTTATAAGTTGATTCATAAACCCCATTAGCTATAGTTATATCCACTATAAATCATCATATACCATAGTGAAATTGGAGTTATTTGCACCAACTTAAGACTTAGCTATCGAACGGGGGCCCCACATTGTATAAATATATCAAATCCCATCCTCATCCCCCCGTTCATATTCACCATCTCCTAGAAAACTATGGTGTTATGTTTGGGATTTACATCTATTCAGGACCATTGAGGGGGTATTAATTAACAGAAACAGCTTTTCAAATCAATTAAATCACAATTCAGTGTAAAATGAAAAAAATCGAACACTATTTGCAAATGAGTTACAGAAAAGAAAACTATTCACAAATAAGCCGCAAATGAGGAAACTACTCACAGATAAGTCACAAATACTTTACAAATAAGCCATGGACAAGCTTCAAAGTCGACGAACAAATCCAAGGGCAGCATGTACCCAAACTTGGACACAGTTGCAAATCAAGCAAAACACGTATCAACTATCATCAGCAAACACCCCATAATCTTAGATAATAGTAGGCTTTACTGCCTCATCTCTGGCTGACGATCTTCCACACCCCGGTAGCGTGGCCTCCTAGATTTCTTTTGGATCGTTGCAATATATTGCAATCTTTCAAGGGGTCAAAGATTTGTCAAAAAGACCGGACTCGAGAAAGATCTCGAGAAAGATTTCGGAATACTGAATTCCAATATGCCAAATGTTCTGACATTTTTTTTTAAGACATCACAAGTCACTTCTGCAACCACCAGACGATCACGTGAACCCTCAATGGAAAAATGTTTCAAGTACTGAAATTGGTTCAAGTAAAATTGATCAGGGAAGAACTGATTTTGAACATGTTCTGCAACATCATTTGACCCTTTAGCAGGTTCGTGCAGTAACGAGTGATTGCAAGTACCCTTTGTATTGAACCCATTGAGGTCTTTTTGAGAAACACAAATCAAGCAAGATGCGGCTCTGATGTTATGAAGTTGGAGATGACAACAAAAGGTATCTGTTTGAATCATAGTGAATCCAAGAAACAAGTCAGCACACTCAATTTCAGTGGGTTGTTTTTTTTTTCCGGGCAAAGCTACTAGCTAGACCATGGTTTCAACCCAAAAACATGAGGCGTTTCCGAGCTACATTTTCTCATCATGCCCTTCGATCACCTGGAATATCTTGGGTGAATCATGCCAGAGAACTCGGGACATTCATCAACTGGATTGCATCTATATATTTTTATCTGTATATATCATATATATATATATATATACCCTATAGATCCAAAGTACCCTCTAAGAAGGTGATTGGGCTGGGAAGCCACTCTTAGAGACAGTTCGTACCAAAGACCACTATGGGGAACAGTTTGGAAATGTAATGATTTTTAGAAGTTCATTGTTTTTGAATGTTATCATAAATCATGATGATTTGTGGGGACCTTGAACCAATTTCACCCTAAATCAACCCTGCTCCCAGCACCAGTGGCTCAA